>JAUUDW010632845.1:0-11218 GCA_032361385.1 Panulirus guttatus
TTTTGGTCTTTGGGTCAGCCGTTATTTTGCCAATATCCGTCACCGGTAGGTCAAGGGGGGGAGGGGGGCATTAAGCCGGTAGTTAAGAGAGTTCCCGTGACTCTATGCAAGAATTGAGAACAATTGTGAAGGGAGACTGTGACGGTAGGGTGCAGAAATCAGGGGAAAATGTGACGATAGGGTCCAGAAGCCTGGGAAAATGTGACGTTAGGGTTCATAAATCAGGATAAATGTGACGTTAGGGTTCAGAAATCGGAAAATGTGACGTTAGGGCTCATAAATCAGCGTATATGTGACGTTTGGGTTCATAAGTCGGAAAATGTGACGTTAGGGTTCATAAATCGGTAAATGTAACGTTAGGGATCAGCAATCGGAAAATGTGACGTTAGGGTTCAGAAATCAGGGAAAATATGACGGTAAGTTCAAAAGCCAGGGAAAATGTGACGGTAGGGTTCAGAAATCAGGGAAAATGTGACATAAGTGTTCAGACAAAAATCAAGGAAAATGTGACTCTTAGGTTTAGAAATCAGGGAAGATGTGACGTTAGGTTTCAGAAATCAAGGAAAATGTGACATAAGGGTTCAGACAGAAATCAAGGAAAATGTGACTCTTAGGTTTAGAAATCAGGGAAAATGTGACGTTAGGGCTCACTAATTTCCCAAGCCTGACGAGCGAATCCCAGCCAAATGCTTAGCGAACCCCCTCGTGGGTAGCAGAGGCAATAAAGAGGTAACCAAAACATCGTGTGGGACGGTGGTAACCAAGTGACGTCAGGGGATAAGCGAGCGTCACTGCAGCAGCAGCAATGGCTGGCAGGTCGACCGTGTAAGCGCACCTGAATATTGCCCGCGATATTCTGACGTCAGTGGAAGTCTCGGTCTCGTGTATTGACCAACGGGGAAGGGGCCTGATGTCATTCGACATACAGGAGCCAGAAAAAAAACTCTGGTGTAACATCTTTATATAGAATTGTACCGTTAATTCTGATAAAGCTTAATAATATACATACGTTACCGGGGAAAGAAATATGGAGCGGAATTTTGATAAAGCCGCTAGTCTTGCTAACCCCCCTGAGCAAGGGGTTGGGGTGTGAATTGTGTCACTGGACTTTGCCGGCCTTAATGACCAATTAGAGGCAGTCGATAGGCCTAAAACCCCAACACATTTACATTTTACCTGCGATTATTAACGAGTTACATTGATAGTGTGCATATTTAAGCCACATCGGAGCGGCTTAAAGTAATTTGTTACTCTTTCCCGACTTGCATCAAGAGATAATTCGTATTTTAGGTGGGATTGGCTTTAGGGTTAGGAGCGAAACATGGAATTAGAAAATGAAAAAAAAATCTCCGGAATCCGTGAGAACTTCACCTAACTTTTCCACGGAGTGACATTCACCCTAATTTCAGTGCTACTTTTGAAATATGTCATTGTACTGGTATACTCTCTTACTTCAATTGGTAAAAGTACATGGAAAAAATATTTCGTGTTATTGTGGGAATTACATTCGAACTTAAAGTGAAATTACTTAAGATTATATATATTCAAAACCATGAAAGTCTTACTTTTAAATTACATTTCAATGTGACGTGTACGAGAGACCGTAACACTGATAGGCTTTGAAAATACAAAAATTACATAAAAGTCGCCCCTGGGCAGTTTTAGCTAAGGGTACCAGTGACCCAGCTGATTTTTATGATTTATTTACAGAGCACATTGCCAAATTTTCCTTCATTTTCTGTTCCCCTACCCACTTAGGAGTTATTGCCATGGAATCTGAAAAAGTTGTATGAATTACTTTGTGTCATTTCAGAATTTTCAACAAGGTTTATTGGTACAGACATTCATTAATATTCCTTAGGTAATAAAGGGGAAGACTTTCATAATCAGTTTTACGTTATAAAAGGAAAAACTTTATGTGTCGAGTGAATATAGTGAGGTACTCTGCCCAAAGTTCACATGAGTCACGGCTGAAGCTTCGTTGTAAAGGTTCGTTCTCAAATGTTCAAGGTTCGTTTTCAAATGTTCACGCGAGTCACGCATTAGTCGTGAAAGGGTTCGTTCCCAGGGTTCAAAAAGCGAGTCACGGTTCGAGCTCGTGACGGTTCGGTCCGGAGTTCGTATGAGTCACGCTAGAAAGGGAGTTAATGAATGATTGATGGGTATCATATGAGTTATATACTGCAAAATGAACTTAAGCTATATACTGTCAGTAAGGACATGGACCATTGACCTCTCCTTGTCCCAAAGATCATTCTTAACATGTGCCACATTGTTTGTTGCTTTATTGACCCTTTCATGTGTTTGTTTGCTTTGGGACACTTTCTTGCCAGATGGAAAATTCGAGGATGATAAATGATGAAGGCTTCGTACTTATAACATGGGTACCCCCTTTGGAGGGGACAAACTGATTAGGTTCTGGGGGACATAATTACCTAAATTTGCATATCTCCATCAGATTGTAGGAGAGGAATTGGAGTGGGAGGAAAGGAGAGGGAAGGAATGAGAGAGGGAGGAAGAGAAGGGTGGAAGAGGAGGAAGAGACCTTCAAGGAATAGAATGGAGAAAAGGGAAGAAGTCATTTAATTGCTTTTAGGGAAGTATGAAGCAAAAAATGGACTTGAAAAGGAATATAAAAGAAAAACGAACAGAGAGAGAGAGAGAGAGAGAGAAATGAAGTATAGGAGAAGGAGTGAAAGACACAGAGGAAGGGAGAAAGAGAGCAATAACTTTGAGTGCTTGAAATGGAATTGCATTGAAATGTAGTGGTGTGCTGTAAAGGTAGGATGTAACAGGTAGATGGTTGAGAAGGATAGATTGAGGAAAAGGAGGAATTAGAAACAAAAGACCAGAATTTATGATGCAAGATGTGATGGGCATCCCAGGTACTGGGAAGAGAAAGAGAAAATCAAGAGTATTAAAGGGCTAACCAGGAAAAAATAATGTCAGATAGGAACAAATGCAAGGGACAAGTAAGGCTTAAGCACATAAGACTTCAGAGATTAAAGATACTAGAGAGGTAGAATAGAACAAGGATATGCTCAACTACTTATGTACTCCTCTTGTAAGAAAAATAATCATATTACATGACCTCCAGAATTTCAGACCTGAATATATTGGTAAGAACATTTCAATCTTGTATTTGTTCATCAGTTTGACATTGGGAATGTCAGGTGTTTCTCTGACAATGGGATCTGTGCTCAAGTGAAAAATCAAACAGCATTTATGTGCATAATTTCCATCCAGCCAAGCCGTTTTCTGGCTTTGAGTTAGCCTGAATTCCCCAATGCATTGAGGCTGTCAGTGCTTGACAATTTTTCTTTGCTTTTGTTTGAGTTCATAATCAGCTTTTGACAGCTTTATCTGCATAGATCTTCATTCATATTTCAACACCTCATGATTTTATGAGGCTATTGTGTCTTTTCTTATTTTTATTTTTGTTTCATATATGCAATTTTTCAAAAAAGTAGTTTTTTCACTAAAGCTTTGACTTTTGTTTGTATGAGTGTTATTATCCATCATTATTAGACTCATTTTTTTTTAACGTGTGCCTCTGTTTCATATATTCTTTCATGACAGAATGTATGTCAGCTGTATTGTTGTATTTCATGATTCAGCACTTTCAGTTTCTGTTATACTGAATACTTTAGTAGCTATCTATTGTCGTCCGTTAGTAAATGAAATATTCAGCTTCTGTCAATGTCATTCTCTGTAGATCATTTATCATTCAGCTGCAGTTCGCTTCAGCTTTTATAAATCATAGTTTATGTCCTTCACAAATGTTATTTCTGGAATTCCAGTTCTGTTGGAGTGTTAGAATTTATGGTGCATTAGTCACAGTTCCTGATATACATGTTCTTGTTTTTCAAGTAGTTTTTGTCCGTGAGGGTTTAGTAGTAGTTTTGATTTTAAGAGGATTATTATATGAATGAAGCTGTGGAAGAAGAAAGGTAGATGGGCAGTAAAAAGGGAGAGAAAGAGGGTAAATGAGAGAAAGAAAACCTGTTTAGTAGGTGTACTACGGTTCATGTATACTCCACATTCACCTCCCACATCACACACAAAATGTGGTGAAGTAATAAACTCAAAATGCAAGAAGTCAGTGAAGGTATGTGTAGAAGAGACAGACAGAGAGAATGAGAATCTCCCTTTGCATGCAATCCAGCTGCATTTGTTTGTAAACAATATGTGGATCAGATTTTTGTGGCAAGAATGACTGTGGAAAAGTAACTAACAAAAGTTAAAAATCTGTATGCAGCATTTATGTATCTAGAGAAAGCATCATATTCAAGTGGATTGCTATATGAAACGAATTAGGGGTCTATGGGGCAGCAGAGCAGCTGATGAATGATACAAAGCCTTCTTTAAAGAAGCAAATGCATGTGTAAGAGTGGATGGAGAGTTGAGCAAAAGTTTTGGTACACATGTGGATGTGAGGCAGGGCTGTGTGGTGTTGCTATGGCCTTTTAACATGTATAAGGATGGAGTGATAAGAGATGAAAGCAAAACTAGGAAAAGGGGGTATAGAGATGTAGTGTGGTGGTGAGGTAAGTTGGCTTGTAACAAGCCTGTTTGCTGATGATACTGTGTTGTTTGCTCAGTGTGAAGAGGAGTTGCAGAAGGTTGTAAGTGTGTTTTATGATGTGTGTAAGCATAGGCGATTGAAGTTATATGTGAGAAAGTAAAGTAATGGTGTTTGCAAGGAAAGAAAGTAAAAGAATCTCTATTGCAAAGCCCTGTAGAGTGAGAGAAGAAAGTATATTAAAGTGTGTTATACATATGGATAAGTTTGTTGATATGGAAGATATAAGGGATAAAACAGTACAGAGTCACTTAATAGAATTTAATAGAATGATGAAAGTTAGAGGTATAAGTATGAAGTGAAGAAAGGCTTAAAGGACAGCATACTACTCCTGACTCTGATTTCTGCAACCAAACATGTACATGGGATGAGTCACAAAGGTCAAGGATCCTGGCTGTGGAAATGTGTATTGTGAGATGAGCATGTGGTGTGTGACTAGATGGAATGAAAAAACTAATGAGGGAATGTTTGAGAGATTTTGTATGAGTGAGCAGAGTATTAGAGTGAGTTAAACATAATAATTTGAGGTGGTTTGGGTATGTGGAAAGAATGTAAGACTGGGAGTTTACAAGGAAAGTGTATTATTGTACAATTAAAGAGGTTGGTGTGAGAGGAAGACGACATATGACATGGGGAAATAGAGTGGAAGAGTACTAGAGGGAGGGAAATGGGGGAAGAATGTGAGGAATGGTGTATGCAGAGGAGGCATGTAAGGACTGGGATAAGTGGAGACTTTTGCCATGGCCACCTTCTTGACGGGAGTTCCCAGAAAGAATGGACATCAAAGATATAAATAGATAGATAGAAATTTCCTTTTCATAGAAATTTTTCATCCATAAACACCTTTTCCCAAATTAACAATAATTCATGGAAAACATCTAAAAAACAAAATAAAACCATTCATGACCAGTTTTCTCTTCCATATGAATGATTATCATTGTCATATGGAATATTTTGATCTCCTGCAAGGATACCAATTTATGAAAAGTGAAACAATGGGTAGAAATATTCCTTCAATGAGAAAACAAGCCTCCTCTCATATAGGTATTCACAGGAACTTTACTTATCATAGAAATGGTGATTCACTTGGAACAGGTGGTTGATTTTTTAAAATTCATCAGTGTAAAATGCTCTTAACAGCAATAGCAAAACTGGCCGGTACAAAACTGTATTTCTCCCCTCCTTTTCACAGCGGCTGCACAGGCCCGTCACTCTTGCCAGGGGGATCTACTGTGCTCATCAACCTGTGAGTATGGGTACAAGATTGGTGTAGATGGTTGTCCTACCTGTGACTGTGATGACCCTTGCCAAGAGCTCACCTGCTCTGAGAACTCTACTTGTGTGATGCGCTCCAACCCTGGCTGTGAAGGTGAATCCTGCTCTGCCACCCCAATGTGTGAGTATCAGCAGCTTCCTCACATTTTCTTTTTCTCTCTCATGCAAAGAGCACCACACGCATTTCCTACCTTTGGCAGAATCTCATCGTAGGTACTTGTAGGTACACTCACTATCTCTGATTAGAGAAAACTGAAAACAAAGCATAAAAGGTAAACTAGGAAGAGAGATCAAGAAGTTTCTGACAAACAGAAGATTAACAGTGGCAAACTGAGTTGTGACTGATGAAGATATCATGTCAGTTGTGGGAATAGTGATAGCTTCAGTAATTAAATCAGATATATAACAAGGAGGTAAAAAGAGTATAGTTGGATGCATACAGATGACAGCAAAGCTAGGAAAATGAGAAAAGACAAAAGGAAAATGCTTAAGAATGTTGATTACATATAAGAAAACTTAATGCGATTTCCTCTCAAAAAGAAATTGAACAGTTAAGTCATGGAAGTGTTGACAGTACATTGGTGGCACCTTAACAGGTCAAGCTGGGAAAGAGATTGAAAGAAAAAATAGTTATGATCCAAGAGTAGCTTTGAGCAAAAAAATAGAATTTGTAGTTCACACTGAAAAATTTGTATTAAGTTAGGTAACAAGAACGTTTTTATGAGAGATAAAAAACTGATGATGAAAAGATTCAGTTTGTTATAAGAAGAAAAAGTGAAGATTGCTGTATTGTATGGTCACCAGCCTTACAAATAAGACTTGGAGTGGAACACATTAATTTTCATGAAAGAGTAACATACTTGCATTGTATAGCTGAGAAGGGAGAGGAACTTGTATGATATTTCATGTTTGGCATCAGATAAAAGGAATTAAAGAACACATTCAAAGATTGAACATTTTACTATAGACAGAATGGAGCAAGTGAATGTATATGAATTTCATGGTATATTTTATGACAAAAATGCACCAAAGAAAAATAATTGAGGACTCAGCAAGGAAGACTGAGAGACTCTTCAGTGTTTTAAGCAATGAAATAAAGCTGGTAGCTCTGAAAAGTGAAACTTTAAAGAGAGGACTGGACAAGGTGTTTAAGAACTGTTATGAGTGAACCAGAGATACACAGTCATGCATTATATGTAGCAGTGGAGAACAACATTATTGTGCAATGTAATATTAAAGAAGCAGGATTCCTGATGAGTGCTCTATGTTAGCTCTGCCTTATAGAAAAAAATGTTGTCACAGGTGCTTGCACGTATGTACTCTCTCACCTGTATGACCTTTCTTGTATTCTACCTCTTTTTTTCAGCTTAACTCAAGGAGGTAGAATTAGAGCTATTGTAATGCTCCATCATCCAATTTGATATTTGTATCATCTCCTGTGTTTGTCAATCCCTTACTTCGTAGAGGAGAACATTATGATCTGTGATTGTATATTATTGTTCCAGGTTTTTAATTACAGTTTACAAGTAACTTTACTTTTTGTGCAGTCCTTTGGGTGCTCTTTGCTTGTGCTATGCTTAACCTTTCTTTGCTGTTTTTTACAACATATTGGCTATTAGGATGCATGTAAAAAGTGACTCCTACTTTCCATATTTCATTTTTCCTAATTTTCAAACAGTTGTTTGAAATTTGTATATCATCTGCTACATTTTCATACCCTTTTTTAACAAAAGGATATTTTTTTTATAATGTATAGTGTACTGTTGTTCAAAAAGCTGCCTGAGTCACACCACCCACATCTCTTTCTTTCCCAACAGGCTTATCTAATGACTCAGATGAACTGATGCACCCATCCACCACAACTGCAGCCACACCATTGCCAACACCTACTTGCCCCAACGGACTGATTCCTCTGTCTGTGGGTGGAGTGGTGGCTGAATGCAACACTGAGTCCCCATGCCCATCTGACCACATGTGCTTACCCCCAACTTCACCTCATGCCTACCCCATCTGCTGCCCTGTTGTTGCTATCATAGGTAGGTGGGGCTGACCTGTTTCATCCCAGCCTGGCATACCACAAATGCTCTGAACTTATGGGTAAGAACAGTAGTATATTGATCCAGAATTGTTAGCAGCAGTATACACTAAAAGTATACAAGTGATAATCGCAGAAGTATACTAGAAGCAAAAAATCAAGTCTCAAAATATGTCTCAGAAACTGTCAGAAATGGAATTTGTTATATACCTAAGAAAATTAATTGGCAAGTATTTCATTTACAAAACCTCATTTTCTTATTCATGGAATGAAAAGACAGAGTTTAATAGCACTTTGTTGTTCAAAAACTTTAAAGAAGATATTAGCCACAGCAGTAAAGAACAGAAATGAAATACTGCAGAAGTGTTTGTTCACCACTAACATTATTTCACTGTTTAGGAACATATATGCAGCTATTGGTTTAGTTATATATGTTTGCACCATATTAAGATTATTTAGGAATCAGAGATCTGTTATTGGTTTTAAATTTCTTTAAAAATTCGACCTGTAAGTGTAAAGTTAGCATAGTGCAGTCACCAACTACAGCCTGTTCTCTTGCCTTTGTAAGAATGTCTGGCAATAGATACCTAATAAGTGTGAACATAAGAATAAGAGCAGTTGGTAAGTTTGCTAAGTTTCTTCTTCACAGATGCTAGTAAATATCTAAACCAAGTTCCATCATCTGAGACTGTAATTGAATCTTGACTTGAAATATTCTGTAATTTTCATGTTGTAGTAATTAAGCCGAATAATGACATTTTTCACCAGTCTGTTCCACATGCATCACAGAAGTGCAAGTGATTACTTATGAACCTTTATGATTGATATAGAGATGAAAGAGGGCATCAAGTTTATGTTCCAAAAGAAGGAACAGAGAATGGGGCCAAGTGAGGATTTTCCCTCTAAGGCTCAGTCCTCTGTTCTTGATGACAAAAAAAATGTATATTTTTATATTTATGTGTATTGCAAATTATTTGAAAAAATTCATATTGTCCAAGTCAATTGTCTTTATTATGAATTAACGTATAGTCCTTCTGTACATGTAATCATAGGCTCTTATAATCAACATTAATGTCCCCATAGTTTTAAATCAGCTTAAAAACATTCATTGTGTTGATCACCTTTAGAAGCAACCAAGCCTGGCCAATGCCCCTTTGTGAGGTCTGCGAGTGAGGAGTTGTGTGGGGGCCCTCGATGTGCTGCTGATTCTGAGTGTGGCCATGATCTCAAGTGTTGTGTGGTTCCTGGATGTGGGCCCTCTTGTGTGGCTCCACAGCCTCCCCAGAACCTTTCACTAGAGCACGGTCTTATACAGGGACCAACAAGTGAGTCTTAATTGTTCAAAAACATACACTTATTTCAGAGCACTAAATTGTTTGCTTTTCCTTTGTGCTAGATTTAGTCATCATACAATCTTTTCACAAGCATTACTTGTTTAATCATTAAATGGTGAGCATAGTCCACCTTGCAGTGTAATAAAAGTCCTCTTTAAACTTTAGACCAGCATTCAAAAGTATAAGAAAATACAGAGAAAACTGTATTATTACCTTTGCGTTGGCCTGCTCCAGTGCTTAGAAAAGGCTAGGAGGGGATGTGAATAACAGCTCTCTATAAGACAAGAAGACATGGAGAGGATGTTTCTCTTCTTTTTGTTCTGCTTTTTTTTACTGTATTCTTATTTCATACACAAGTAGTATTGGTGGTAAATAACATGAAGATATTTAGAATATCACATCTTTAACACCAACATTCAAATTGGAGACTGGCTGGCAAGTTTGTGGAGGATATTGAAGGATTTGTTTCTGGCTTCATACTGAGCACTCTACTTGGACTTCCTACATAGGCATAGTATTGGATTTGAATAACATGAATACTCAAAAAGAAGAAATCTTACTGCTTTCTCACTCCAAATAAGTGTGAGAACATTGAGTGGCTAGCACATTTAGTGAGGATATTGGAGATGTTTCTCTTTGAAAATACTGAGATTCTTTACTTATAATCTCTTACCAGAGTGTTCCTTAACCCCATGATTGTATAAAAAGAAAACTAGGCTCAGTTGCTAGATAATTTCATCGACAAGTGTGATTTCGATGGGAACAGCATCCTTGTAGGTCTCCCTTTACCATACATAATCTTGCTGAAATCACTATGTAAGTCACTTTTTTTGTCACATTTTTAATGCTACTCTTCTTTATTTTCCTCAACATCTGGTGCATATCAAATCGAAAGTGTTCATCCTAACAACTCGTGTCATTCAAAATCTACATATTCTGTACAGGATAACAATGTGCACACAGCCTAAATATGGACGGTAGGGCTCTTATAATGGGGTTCACAGGGAAACTGAGAAAAGTAGAATTTTTTCTCATGCCTCCTTAATGATGAGGGAGATCTATATAGACTACTCATGGTGCAATAAGTCATCTGGGTAATTAAAAAGAGGCAGGAAGACTTAGCATGTTTTGCTGTCAGTTGCCATTCTGAAAGAGCACATTAGTCATTGTTGACTACCATTTAAGATTATGTTTGTTTTTGTAGAAACACCCAATTTCTAAAGACAGCTAGGGATGTTAGGAATAGGTCACTAAAAATGACAGTTATTTCCATAATAGACTGATACATTAACAACAAAATTTATATAAGACTAACATTTTGCTTTGCCTTCTCAGTGTGTGAATACCTGCGTGATCTGGTGGAACTGGAAGGTGTAAGTCTAGCAGTCCCAACACCAACCTGTGATGAAAACGGTGCCTATGAGCAAGTCCAGTGTAATGATCTGGGCCAGTGCTGGTGTGTTGATGATTTTGGCACCCAGCTTCCAGGCACCAAGTAAGTATTCATACAGGTAGTAGTTGGTGTCTAGCTTTCTGCATGGAAAATTAAAGTGAATATCCTGGTATTTTGCTTTACTTATAAACAGGGACCTTTGTGCTTTGGCCTTCATAAAGTCTTCAGCAGTCTTGCAAAGATTTTTGGGTTGAATGGGCTTAATACATGTGCAGCCATCACTGGATATGGTCTGCTTGTGTTCTTACTGAAAAGTGTAAAGTTTCCAAGCAAATGCATACATTAGGTGCGTTATGATTTTAGAAGTGTCACACTTATGAGTATCTAGAACCTTATGATTCTCAGTAAAGGTGATGTAGTCTCTGTATACTCAGAAGTCCATGTTTGACAACTATTTCCACATTCATAAAGTAAACACTGCAGTAGCATTGCATGCGTCATGTATTGATTCATCTCTAGCTCTGCTTTTATAGCCTGTGAATAATGTACAGGTTATCATGTGAACAGAAATATCCCTCTTGAAAAATTGCCAGCTTTAT
>JAUUDW010632856.1:0-11218 GCA_032361385.1 Panulirus guttatus
GATCACTGTTACATCAGCTGGGTATATAGGCATGAGAGATCTTGTCTCAATATGGCGGCAATCTTGTGTGTTTTGCCCAATGTGTGGGAGGTAGTCCTCTGAAGCAGCGACGAAGGAATTACTTGTGTGTGAGAGAGTGACGGCCCAGAGGTTACCCCAGAAGTGGCTTCAGTGAGACCTAGCCATCCTTCCTTGCTGGAGAGGAATTGAACTCGGGTAAGGAGAGGTTCATCTGATGATGGTCAAGTGAAAAACTGCAATTGTGATTGTGGCGGCTTGATGCCGGTACCAAACAAGTATATTTGTTTGACGGGCAGGTAGCCTATGTTACAAGTGGCCAGTGACATGTAATGCATGGGTTCGCCTCAAAAGTGACAGTCGTGTTTGTTGTGATAGGCCTCTGATGAAGATATAAGTGGGTTGTGTTGGTCAGGAGTAAAGACATTTAGTCTTTGAATTTGATTGAAATAGATTGAAAATGTATATCTTACAATGGCCGGAATTGTTTTATAGGAAAATTTCATTACTAATGAATAACGAAAACGAAATAGCAGACTCTTGATTAAGATAATTACATAAACTTGATAATGGTTCTATTTCATCTTGTATATGTGTTCAGTTTTCCCACAGATGTGGCTTCTGGTGTATTTCTCATTATGATACATTGGTGTTATCCTGTATCAAGTCAGTCTCTTTCCGACAGATGAATATACTGCTCATTTCTCTCTTGGTAGTAGTATAAGTAGGAAGGAGGTATATTGCTGATACAAACCGCCTTGGTATGAGGACTATTTCTCCCTCGCGCGGTTTAATGTCGTCGAATCATATTATAAAATAACTTTTGGTAAAGGATGATGAAATCAGTAAACACAGCGATACAGTTTATTCCACAAATGAGCCACTGCAGACAGACTCCAGTACATGGAGGCTACAGGACACTGCTGATCTTAACTTTCAAATGCTGAAAAACTTGTTTGTGATAAGCATTTCCATTAATCTTTTTTTTTGGAGTATATAGATTGGCTCTGAGGAACATTCATATTAGCGTATCAGAGTTTCTTGTTACTGTAGACAAAATATATATTTCTTTGCATTAAATGGGGGATGCGATAGCGTTTGTATACAATATTACAGTTAGATTAAGGGACCCTTAAACCAAAATATATTACATGAAACTAGGCCAGGATATTGCAAGGAAAGACTGAAAATTTTATAATTTTAAGCAAGAGAGCAGCCGAGTTGTGCACCAAACCAGAGATGAAGCATATGCAAAGAAAGATATACAAGTCTCATAGGATACACGACGTATACAGTTATTACATATACATTCACACTTGAAGTGTATTTACTGGAAGTGTGGAGGGTCATGAAGGAGCTGTATCCTCTTAAGTCGCATATACCGCATGAGTCGGGATTGCTAAGAAATGGAAAAAAAAAGAAAGAAAAGGGAAAACCCAGAAACCATCGTTGACAAGTTTGGCTTAAATCCTCCAAGTGATAGTGGACATTTTTTTTTGTGAATTTTTGGTGAAAGGCCTCTGCATGATCAGCAAAACTATGAAGTTCACTGAAAAATCCGTATTATATATTAAACAACTCGTGCACCTGTGTTTTAACTTTGAACCAATTCTACCTTAAGAAAGTAGCTATTTGAAAAAAATGAAGTCTTGTTTTGAATAACAGTGCCAATCTTTTGATGTTCTTACGGGTAACCGAAGGCGCCTTTGAAAACCATCACTGTTAAATGTGCTTCAAACCGGCCGAGTAGTTTCAGAGAAGAATGAAATTTGAAAGAGGAACAAATGGACGACGGACGGACTAAAAGCGATGGCAAGAGCTCACATGGCGCCTTTGGCCAACTGAGCTAAAGAGATGGCAAAGAAATAGTCCTGAAATACAGATGGAATATCTGTAACGTACGCGGTCTGCAATACAGTAAAGAAGGTAATCAGGAAGCAGGTAGAGGATTTCAACACGGATTAAGAAAGATCCTGTGTCTCAAGCCTCTCGGATTTCTAAGAAAGGGCAAGCATCATCGTGGGGGTGAACAAAGGAGGTGGTTGGATGAGTTTTGCATTCTTGGACTACCAGAAGGCCTTTCATACTGTTCCCAACGGATGGTCGAAGGGGTCAAAATACAAATGTCATGGGAGCATTTTGAGCTGGTCTAGGGTGTCAAGTGAAGTCCCTAAAGGTTCAGTGCTGGGCTGCTGCTGTTTCTCATCTGAGTAAATGTTTTGCCAAAGGAGGCAAAGCGAAGCAACAAGGACTGTGAAAACTTGCCATGGAGTTTAGGCAAAATGCAGCTGTGGTTAAACCCATGGCTAATGCAATTTAATTCCAGAAAGTGCAAAGTTGTTAAGATGGAAAAGGAAATTATCAGATCAGACTGTGGTTAACTCTATTGAGGAAAACAAGTTAAAAAGAGTCGGATTCTGATTAGGGACCAAGGACTTGACGTGATGCCAAACTTGTCAGCAGCTCAACATGCGAGAGATCATGAAGGGGCCACACTATACTGTGAGTACGTCAAAATTGGCATTGAGCACATTTGCAGTGAGATATGAAGGAAGATATGCAAAACGTACATTTGACCCAGGCTTGAAAATGCTGCAACGGTCAGGTCTTCACGTCTAGAATTCACATACAACTGCTTTAAGGGGTTGAGAGGAACGCACCGAAAACTGTTACCAGAACTGAATTGATGGACTTTCGAAGAGATGAAGGAAGAGGGCAAGAAAAGTGACCGATGTAGACATGAGGGAACGCTCTTGCTTCAACAAAGCTATGGACACTAGGAACAAGGTTACAGGAAAGGAAGTCACTGTGAGTACCACTGATAATTCATCACCACAGTAGAAAGGGACGATTTGAACAGGTGTGTCACAGGTTTCGGTAGTAAGGGACGACTTAAGCAAGCGTGCCACGGGTGTCGTAGTGAGGAGCGAGTCAAGCAGACGTGCCACTGTTGTTGGTAGTGAGAGACTCCTACTTCACTGTACGCCTTAATACGTGTAGCAGTGAAGCATCAAGTCATAAAACTGTTATAAAGGTCAAAAGTGAAACGCCAGTCCCACATGTGTCCCCAGTTCGCTGTCAAGTGAAGAGGCAGTGCTACAGCAGTGTCCCAGGTGTGCTTTTAACTAAAGCAGTTCTCCTTGTTCGTGTGGAGGTTGATCCAGTCGATGTAGTTGGGGCTCCTCGTAAAGATTCCAGGCGAGTTTTCCTCGGCACAACCGTAGCCGAAGCTGGCAATCCCTATCATCACCCAGTAACCGTCCGACATTTGCGCGATCAGAGCGCCGCCACTGTCACTCTGCGGAAGAGACGGTAGGTGTCCTCCTGAGTGCCACAGAATCTGACGGCACGAAGGGATTATTTTATGCAAACTGGTTCGTCAATCGGGCCTCCTCCTCCCCTTCCCCCAAATTACCCTTACTGCATTGGCTCTAGGGTAAGACCTCGTGGCTACCTTAGCTACGCGTTGCGGGATGACTATAGGGTCTGGAACTGCTGAATTATGATGCCTAATTAGACAATAGGATTCCAAGCTTTATACACCGAAATTACCAAGAGTAACACAAATCTAGAGCTTTCGGATTAACTAGATTAAAGGTCCCGAAGCAAGTTATCCCATAAGGTCCGAGTTGAAGTTGGAATGAGAACTTAAGCCAAGCCTCTGCCAAACCACAGACCCAGACCGGTGCCAGAAGCCAGAAGGTTCTCTTAGACGACAGGACCGGGAGTAACTGGACTATATGGCCCAGGACTGGCTAGACGGACCAAAGACCAGCTAACTCCATGGTCATTTTGAGGGCATCTGACTGTAGAGGTTGTAGGACTATTGACTGACCATACTTGTACTAGGACTTTGCCTCGGTCATGGGTCTACAATGAAACTAGTGAAGGATCTGGGAACAGTCAGACCACAAGGGGTCGGGTCACGAAGCCTGCCTCTTTCTACACCATTTCAGGTACTAACCAAACCACAGACCTGAAATCTGGCCACGGGAGAGGTCCAGAACTATTATAACCAAAGGAACAACCCTGGTCAAACCACAGAATTGGGAAGAGGTTGACCATAGTATCCCAGTTTGTCTATAAGGCCTAAGGGCTGGCTTAAGCAAGAGCATCTACATCTGACCTAGACCTAGATAAGAGGCTAGGGATTAACTAGCGAGAGCAATAACCTACGCCAGGCTGGAACAGACGTCCAGAGAAGGTTGAAATTCTCACGATACGTACCATACAAGCGTCCTTTCCTACGGTGTAGGTACAGAGCATGTTGGAAGTGATGTTGTAGAAGCCTTCATACAAATGTTGACAATGCGTGTTGCTGATCACCTCCAGTCCAACCTTCTGCAGGACATCGCTCTCCTGGCCCACTGTTGGAGAAGACGGGATCACATTTGTAATCTCTTTGAGCAATGTCGTTCCGGTCCCCGAGCATAACTATACAATCTCTTCCTGATATCATCGCAGGTTTAGTTGCCGGGGAAATAAAAGTATCTGCCGCACACTCTTATACTCCAGTTAGCACACACTTACTAGCGAATATCCTTACTGACAAATATAGTATATATCAGACAACTTCCCTTCGCCATTAAGAAGTTATCAAAAACAGCTTTGGTCATGTTTCATTGACTATAAAACTTGATAAAAAAATAGTTTCTCATCAGAATGATGCTATATTTTCACCGTTTTAGATGTAGGGGGTTGTTTTTCTCATTGTCTTTATGCATATTAATTACTCACAGTATTCGATGGTTCCCCAACCGGAGATGGTAGCTATGCCGGAGGTGGGCACTTCGTTGGGCAGAGCGATGCAGAGTAGACCGATCTTGGGGGTTAGCGTTACGGGACGCTCCAGCTCCAGTAGTGCTATATCGTTGTCCTGTGGCCGAGAGAGAACACAACGTTAAAGTAAAATACGAACAGTGGCCTTATTTGAGCATATACAGTCTCTAACCGGACAAGCTTTTAAGAGAAGAGCAGAGCGAGCGTAGTGCATACGGAAGAGGTAAGCAACATACTATGGGTGCACCTTTTTACCAGTGGAAACTTAATTGTAAAGAATGAAACGTCATCAGTAACGCGGAGGTGAACCATAAGCAGGCCGGAACCATCAGATATCCCTAGGCCAGTTGGTATTATTTCATTTCATTGAAAATTTACCAGGTTGGTTGCGGTTATCCCGTGAGATGTGGCCTGAAATGTCCTCTCTTACATTTGTAAACAATGATTAACTGCTGTCAGTAGCTGAGGTTTTGCAGCATTTTTTCCCCTTCAGTTTTTACACACTTTGAAGACGTTTATAATTACGTTAATTTTGCTTCTGAGGACAACAGGAGAATCGGCTCACCAGCGTCCAGTCGTCGTAGTCGGGGTGAACGATCACACTGATGGCGTTCACCTTCATGGTGCCTTCTTCGCCCTTGCTTTTGTCATGCACACCCAAGAGAACCACCGTCTTGTTGAACCTGCGGAGAGACGGCATTGGTGTGCAGTAAAGGGGAGTGTACAGGTCACCGCGATGAAAGGCAATCATCAATCAATGTTTTGACAGTCACCAGTAGCGGATGAAGTGGCGTCTTTTGATGAATCAATCGATACCTTTATCTCACAGGTGGGTGTGTATTTACTGGAAGACATATTTACGAATCTCCGAGTAATTTTGTTCCAACTACCTCAAGTATTGTGTAACGGGTGGTCATCATCGTCCATCTATATACACAAGAACGAGTAAGTATAGAGGCAAAAGTTAAATGTATTTTTCGTCCTTTCTGCTCTAAATCATTCGATTGCCAGAGTGTTGAGAGGGTATATGCTAACCTCCAACATAGTAAAGCTAAACGAAATTAATCGGAACTGGTTGAGGCGCAGGCCAGACATTTCTCAGTAATTCCAGATTGTTAGAAGAGCAAAAAGAAATCGTATCCTTTCATGAAAAACTTGGAAGGAGAACGGTGCGGCTCCGAAAGCAAATAAAGAGATGATGCCGCGAAACCTTTCAAAAGATGGAAGACTAATGCGGTTAAGATAGGCTTGGTCGGAAGGCCCCTAACCAGTGCTGCTGTAGCACTAGAAGCTTCATCCCAGGCACGAATTAAGGTAGTGTACCACAAAGACGGGATGGAAAAGGGGGACTGTGCCCCACACAGGAGAAAAAAGAAAGGAAGATGATCAGTCTGGAGAGAAATGTTGAAATCTTGCTTCACCCAGAATGTAGTTGTATAGCCTAACTCCAGACAGAATAAGGAACATACATTATTTGCACCTGAAGAATATATTACACCCAGGGGAAGATCTGGGAAACGTAATACCCAGCAGAAAAAGAAAAGAAAAGAAAAAGAAATGCACTCCATTATCGGCAAGATTAAGGGCAATTTCCCCAGTACAGCAAGAAAGCAATGAGAATGCACCACATGTAACACAAAACGAAAGGAATCAGTACGTATAGAAAAGTGGCAGGTGTTGGTTGGGGAACTGCATGTGGAAGAAGAACAATAGACGTGACTGGAAATCTCATGATGGAGAACTACTAACGTTTCTGTCCGCGCGGAAAAGCGTATGATATGCATGAGGGAGAAAACTGAAACTTATCTCATCCTACATCCTTACTAAGAGGAAGGTGAAGGAAGAGTTCCCTTAGTTTAGGGAAGTTAGGGGAATGCCCCGCTCAAAGGTTAGGTTAGGTTAAGTTAGGGTACGTTGGGTAAGCTAGGCTGTGTCACTCGTACCGTAAACATACCCATGTAGTATAAACATACCCATCGTAGTAGCAGTGTGCCACGGTCAGGAGCCACTTCGTCATGATGAGCGAACCCGAGCAGATGATGTAGGGATCTCCAATCAGGAGCAACGCCTGACGAAGAGGGGGGAAAATGTTTAATCTTTAAAGGTCTTTATTCTGAATGTCTAGGCAGCGTGCTGTCCACCGTGTGGGGTAGGTACTGCCTTTATTTATGCCTACCTGTAAGTCGGGGAAGTTCTGAAAATGGCGTGGTACATAAATGCTCACTGAGCATGAATACTTGAATACCTAAAATACGTAATATTTTGACTGAATCCGGAATATATGTATCGTCTTTGTCAAAAGTATAATTACTAACCACCATCATAATACTAAGCTATCTGTACCCGTATTTATTCTGTAGTTCTGTGGTTCCCTCTTCACAACACTAGTAATTTTGTCCTGATTTCCACATTGTCATCAGATTAACACGAAGATAACCATTCTCTAGTTTCATTTCGGTTGTCTCCAAGCTCGTAGTATTTAAGATATCTCAGTATCACTCGCACTTAACACATGCAACAGTTTTCCTAAAGCTGTGCATTTTCGTGAATACACCTGATATTTCGTAACTGGTTCCCGCAGTCGTCTGAAAATCATAAGGATACTACTTCTAGATAAAGAAATAAGGAAAAGGTGCTTAACATCTTTAGTAATTCTATTAGTATTTTTCAGTATTTCTTCAGAGAAAGGTGTTATACAGGGGCAGTATATTGCTACAAGAATTAAGTTAGACGCTAAAGAACAGCAAATTGCTTTCTATTATTTGATAATGTTCTCCACTGGTTACGTAGTAATTACCCTGTGATTGAATTAGTGTGAAGCTTAGCAACGCACTGACTTACCGTTGCAACATTGCATTAAAGCTTTAAGTATTAGAGTTTGAATACTATTCATTTAATATAATGCATGTCTTATTACTGTCAATAATTGGTTTCCCGTGTATTTATCTTTCATCTAATGTCAGATTGAACGTGAGAGTACAACCCAGTGGTAGTCTGTGTGTTACACTTGGTGTGGACGGTGATCCACAGTCAAGTCAGTAGAAAGGCTAAAGAGGAACTGTTCAATGAGTCTGACGGTTGTGGTGACAGCGGACACAAGGTTTAGGAAGTATATGTTGTGGATTATCTTTCCCGGTCCACGTGTTTTGTTGTTGTTGCTGTAGAGACGGCATTTCTTTCCTACAGGTTGAACTGCTGGTGCTTTGGCTGCGATTCTGATCGTATCTAACAATTAAGGGATCACTGCGGGAAGGTACGAAGGTTGTGGACGAAGAACATCCGACCAAATGAGATCAAAGCCGTAGCTGTGGTAGGTAAGTGGATTGTGACTGATTATTTATTGACGACCTAGACGACAGTTCTTATAACTAATGGCTTGATAAATGGCAGATGAACAGTTGTGCTCAGGCATTTAATTTCCAGCACCTCCACCCTTCTACCGTTCTTTTGCAATCGAGACCCAAGACTCTCATCCATGCAATACTGGCTGGACCACCACATCTTCAGACATACCCATCTTTGCCCAGACTTTACACCGACCTCTCCGTCCACACGCGCCTCAGTTCACCCAGAACCTTTCCATCCCTCATCCACCCAATGACTCACTTAGCACACACGCACACACACACACACACACACACGTGGTTCCAACCTCTGCCAAGTGCACTTCCAAGTACCCAAAGTACTTTACTTCATTCATACCCTCCACATCCAAACTTACACTCAGACCATTTATTTTAACTCTTCTGTTGCACCTCATTACCTTACTTTCCTTCACATTTACTCTCAAAGGTTCCTCCTTTCACTCACTCTCCCAAGACTTGCCACCTGCATCAGGACTTCTTTTTTCGAGTCTGCCACCAGAGCTGCGTCATCTGCAGAGAGCAACCGATTCACCTCCCGTTCCCTTCCCACTCCAGAATAGGGTAGACTCATCCCTCGCTCTCAGATCCTTAAACGTTTACCCCTCTTTACTGTCCCGTTCATTAAAAAAGAGATTTAACAGCCGTGGTTGCATCAGCCATCCTTGATTTTAACATATATTCCAATGAAAAGCTCCAGTACTTGTTAGTGAGGTGACTCGCCGTCTGAAGAGACTTCGCCTCTATACAGGGCCCTTATTGTCGGACCTCCGGGGACCCCCATAATCTATAGGTTGATTGCCATTGTCATTAGCCAGTGATGGTGGTGGTGGTGGGCGGATGGTACTCACCTGCCAGGGGAACTCCGCGGGTCTGGCGTTCTCACCACCCACAATCCTGGTGACGGCGATGCTGCCGCGGATACAGTTACCTGAGGGAGGGAAGCAGAACGCTCGCGTCACACACAACCGTCTGTAACCGTGTAACACCACCCTGCACACACACACACACACACACACACAGTGACGTAGAAACTCTGTAACGTGGACTTCAGTGAAACTCCGAGTCATTCCCGCGTCCCAGAGATCCTCATCACAATGGCCATTAAAGGCCAGGAACACACACACGGAAGGCTGAAGGATGACCTTAGTTACAAGTTCATTCGTTGTTGCCATGTATGTCTGGGGACCACCAGAGACATTCGCTCTGTGTGTATGTGTGTGTGTGTGTGTGAGTCGTTTATAAGAATATATTTAGAAGGGGAAGAGACTCGTCCGCTGTAGGCCCCGGAGATGGAGTCTGTGACCACGAGGAGAAGGGACAGAAGTGGCGGAGAAGGACATAAGAGGCGTGTGGCAGAGAAAGGACCTCGACCTCCCCCCCCCCCCCCCCCGTGGCAGAGAAGGACATACACCCATGTGACAAAAAAGGACACAGACCCATGTGCCAGAGAAGGAGATAGACCCATGTGGTGGAGACCATAGACCCAATGAGGCATAGAGGGACATAGACCAGGTGGTAGAAAAGGACTTAGACCCATGTGGCAGAGAGAGAAATAGACTCATGTGGCAGAGAAGGACATAGCTTCTTGTAATAGCAGACAGTCACACACACACACACACCGCGCGCGCGCGCGCGAGGGACGATGGCACAAAAACAGTTCACAATTCCATTAGGGTAAATCTGTCCATTAGATCTACAGTCAGCAAGCATGTGTTATCTCTCAAACTCCTGCAGCAATATAATTTTGATATTAAATTTGTTTGATTAATGCTGGAATTACTTTTGTATGATTAATGTTGGAATTACATTTGTATGAATAATGTTGGAATTACAGTTGTACGATTAATGTTGGAATTATATTTGTATGAATAATGTTGGAATTACATTTGTACGATTAATGTTGGAATCACATTTGTATGATCGATGGTGGAATTACATTTGTACGATTAATGTTGGAATTATATTTGTATGATTAATGTTGGAATCACATTTGTACTATTAATGTTGGAATTACATTTGCATGTTTAATGTTGGATTACTTTTATATGATTAATGTTGGAATTACATTTGTGCGATTAATGTTGGAATTACAATCGTATGATTAATGTTGGAATCACATTTGTAGGATTCATTGCTTCAAAAACTAACTAAAGGAGGGCGTCGCAGTAATGAGCTCGGAAGGGGGGAACAGTAAACACATGGTACTTACTGCAGAACGGTCGTGAGGATGATCCACCGGCTGCATCCGATCCACTTGCTGGGTCCGATCCACTTGCTGGATCCAATCCACTTACTGGATCCGATCCTCCTGCTGGATCGTCCAGAAATGGTGCGTCTCCTGGCGGTGGTTCTGGTGCCATAACTCCCGGAGGTAGCTCAGGTGGTGAGGGTGGCGCAGGTGGTGCGGGTGGCGCAGGTGGTGGGGGTGGCCCAGGTGGTGCGGGTGGCCCAGGAGGTGCGGGTGGTGCAGTTGGTGGAAGTCCAACCGTCGTTGTTGGCTTCGGCGGCGCGGTCGTTGCAGCTGGTGTAGGTGTTGTAGTAGTTGTAGTAGTAGTAGTAGTAGTAGTAGTAGTGGTAGTAGTAGTAGTGGTAGTAGTAGTAGTAGTAGTAATAGTAGTAGTAGTAGTCGTAGTAGCAATCATAGTAGCAATAGTAGTTGTGGTAGTAGCAGTAGTTGCATTGGTAGTAGTACTAGTTGTAGTAGTAGTGGCAATAGTAATAGTAGTAATAGCAGTAGTAGTAACAGTAGAAGTAGTAGTAATAGTAGTATACCATGCAGTAGTCTATGGGGCCTGGTTGTGGACAGTGATCCAATTTCCAGTGCATTAAACACGTCAGGTTGAAAATATGTTTTATGATGTTTGTAAGCGTCGCTGATTGAAGGTAAATAAAAGTATAAATGTGAAGTAATGGCGTTTGAAAGGAAACAGAGTGAAAGTATAGATTTTGTAAAACTTTATAGAGTGGGCCATTTCTCTCTTATTCCTGACGCCACTTCGTCAAGGCGTGAAAGGGATCTATGGAGAGAAAGTTGTTACAATTATTGTTATTGTTAT
>JAUUDW010632867.1:0-11218 GCA_032361385.1 Panulirus guttatus
ACACCGCTCCCGCCCCCCCGAAGCTCTCTCTCTCTCTCTCTCTCTCTCTCTCTCTCTCTCTCTCTCTCTCTCTCTCTCTCTCTCTCTCTCTATGACCATTGTGTAAGCGATGGGACTGAGTTCACCCGGCACAGTTTATTTTAAAAGTTATCGCCCTGTGTTTTGGTTTGAGAAATATGACTTCTCGCTCGGAGGTGATAATTAGTACTACTATAATGGTAGGTTCAGAGTGTAAATTCAATGTTTACTTCATGTATGAATCACATTAGATATCGTAAAGATAAAGAGACGGCGGATGGATCGAGAGGATCGTGTGGCATGACTAACACAGTTTGTTGGTTTATTATTAGTGATATTTTTGGGTCGCGGAACACACTTGCTCCCTTTATATATTGTGTCCAGGTGTGTCATGTGGCGATGTTAGTGTTTGGCCCAGCGTCTGCCCTAGCCAGTGATTTATACCACGGGGCTATCGGTTTGCAAATGCTTTCCTTTCATCTCGGAAGGTAAACAGTTTGCGAGGGGTGTCTCTAGGGCGGCATGTCTGATGCGCCAGTGTCGAGTTCTTAAGGTCGGGCGCTCTTGGTATGCCCCCCACTCCTGATGGTGTCTACCCGTACGCACTCGGCTGGACGTGGGCACAGCCTGGGTATGTATACCGACTGTAGGGAAGAGCTGGGTGGGTATGTTAGATCTGTACCCTAAGGTTATACTGCCCCGTCGTGTTTACCTTAGCCATTAACTGTTTACCTGGCCGGCCTCACCCACGCCCTCCTGAACACCTGCCCGCCTCACCCACCATTCCCCCCTCCCCCTACACACACACACACACACACACACACACACACACACACTTCCCTGGTGTGTGGCTTTCACTTTTTTTCTACTTCATAACATTAGAGCACCTGGGGGTATGTCTGAGAACCTTTTATAATTCTAGAACGCTGCAGGTGTCCAGACTTCACTCTGCGTTTTATCCTCACATGAAATATGAAAAAGAATTATCGTTCAGATAACAAATTCGAAGACTGGCGGAAATAATTGGCCGATGATATACTGTTCCCATTGTGAGGGAAGGCCCGAGCAGCGTGCAGCTACGCCCATCCTTGCAAAGTTATCTTGGCTATTGTGCACATTGAATTATGTAGCGCGTAGTGCTAATACATAGCGAAGGTAATTATACCTGGTATTGGCATCACTGCTGCCTCACGTCGGGCCTCCTCGCCACCTGTGTAGTCTGACAAATGACCGCTACCTCGAGTAACCTTTAGCGTAACCCTCTTCAGCCTCAAGTAGAGAGAGAGCTGATGTACGATAACGGAGCCTAACCAGGCGCCTCGCTGTGGTGTAAAGTGAGGTGGATTAGCCCAAGGTTTCCTGTACAGCCTCATTCACCCATCCTGTACGGAGGGTTCAGACTAGCCTGGCAGACTGGGATAGGTTAACGTCATTACTGACATGCCGCAATTACCTTTTTACGAAAGTCAGAAATTTCATGGTTTTTGTTAGATCCTTAGGCTAGTAACTGTTATTTTAGGGTGTAATGGCCTGACCTCTGACCTGATCCATGGAGGCCAGGCCATCATACTTAAGGATCGAACCGTCGCCTTGTTCAAGGGTTGAAACGTGGCTTTACGGTGCAGAATGATTGCATCGGTTATATTTTTTCCTGCCGACCATGACAGACAGGCCGGAGTATCGAGAATTCTTTGCATGCTGGAGAAGAGAGCGTGTAAGTAGCGCGGATCCCTAGTGGCCTCTCGTGGGTCAAGTGCCCACTTTATACCGCAAGTCGCTCGCTCCGCTGGGGTTTTTCTGAACACTGGAGAAAATTCTCCACGAAGAGATAGGAATTTGGTTATCACTTTCTGAATCGCGTGTGTGTGTGTGTTGTGTGTGTGTGTGTTGTGTGTGTGTGTGTGTGTGTGTGCTGAGACGTACCAGGGGCAGTTGCTAAGTGTTAAGGAGCCACCAGGAATACGTGAGCGGGGTTCGAGACTAGGTTGGTTATGCCTTACCATACCACGATGAGAGAGATGGGTAGGTTAGGTGATGCAGGGAGGGACAAGGAACAGTGGAAGCGAAGGTACGTGGGTGAGAGAGGCGGGAGAGGGTGGCGCGAAAGTGGGTGGGTATGGAGCATGATCGTGGCAGGGGGTGGGCAGGGAGAGGGTGGTGAGAAAGGTCATGTTCAGCAGGGTGGAGAAATGTTCATGTTTACGGAGCGGGCAAGGGGAAGAGGGAGGCGGCCGCCAGTGACAGCGAAATGTTGAAAGGTTATGTCATTACAAAGGATGGCTTGCCTTTGCTAGCATCACTTGGTTAGTTTTACTGAGTTACACTGATTAACTGATTTAGTGCCACAGAAGCTGCACATTTATCACTGATGAGATATGATACACTTAGCGTAGGTGTTCAGGTAAGCTTCGAAGATTGGTAGAGTGAGAGGGTAATATGACACTGAGTTAGGGAGAGAGTGGCAGTTCTCATCCACCCTGAGCTGGGCACACACACACACACACACACACACATTACGTTGGCGTGACACATTTCACCGTGTTTGCCTGCCACGCCACCTGTGCTCACCGCCTGACGCAATCCGTCATACGAGGCCGATGGGGCTGTGTGATCGGTGCTGCGGGGTGGGGAGGGAAACCGAACCTAGTTTACCTTCGTCTTGTTATTAGCCGCAGCTCCTTACGTAACTACTCGCGTTTGATGTTTTGACCTTAGCGCGGTGTCATGCGACATCTATTGTTGTCTTATTCCTTGCATCACCTTCGCTCACCCGACAAAGTGTTACTGATATTTAAACAAAAGCCGAGGACATGAGAAGAGATCAAGATAACTTTTAAGTCTCTAAAGTTATACATGTCATTGTGATCGTGAGTGACGATACACAATCGAGGACGGCCGTTTAAACCCATATTAACACAGCTAAACAAAATAAACTAGATTTCAACCTAAGACCATAAACCTATGGCTGGTAAATGCAGCTGGTGATTGCGGAGTGCATTCCAGTGATCAACATGGGCGTCTGCAGACCAACAACTTGGTAACATTATAGAAATTAAACTCGCATTCATATGGCTTCCCCATTGCTTGCATCACCACCTGATTGCTACAAATTGTGCACAAGTGTTAGAATGCAACAGAATGCCGGACGTGTGTTTTCTCTCGTTACCAGATGAGGTCTGACCTGCAGCCCAGCTCTGCTATCACACACCGCGCTCATAAAACAGAACGTTACGACAAATCATTCTAGATTATGCGGTATTTAATTGCATATAATGAATTAGTATTACATTTTTTTATTTATGGCGATACATACACTTATTCACTGCAAGTAAAAAAGAATAGAATAAATATTAATTATTGTGTCATACCTTATCACGGTACATTATTAAGGTAATACACATGTTGGTTGAATGAAGACATCAGACTCATAATTACCGGACGTGCCAGCCACAGGGGAGCCCGTACCACCTGGTATGGTACAGCGGCAGCAGGAGAGAGGGGCCCACCATTGTGTACCCAGATAATTATACTGTCAGGGTCATTAGTTAACCTTGTATGAATAAAATGTAATGCGACGCTAATTGGGGATAACTAGGATGAAGCTAGGATGATAATGAGCCTGAGATACGGGCCTAAGGATAGGCTACAAATGGCTTGGATAGATTAGCAGGATAGGAAGCTAGCCATAGATACGACCACCCGCTCAACTAGTTAATACCCGGGGATCACAAGGGGTTGTGACTGGACGCCTTCCCATACCCAAGGGGGATGACGCAGCGCCCTACAGACGCCACGCGGTTCTCCTGATGACCACGGTGGATTACACGGTAATCCTATGGCAATCCTATCACACAGGAATGACACTACGCCATCTTGAGACTGCCTCACACATCAAACCCAACTGCACCATTCTTTCGCCTTCCCTACACCATCGCCTGTCGTACAATTATCCTAGCAGCCATGAGGGAAGGCCCCACCATCCCGTAGTCAAGATGGACTTCCAGCTGGAAGTAAACAAAATATGCCAGGGTAACATGCAGCGACTAGACTGTGGGACGCTGGTCAAAGGATCCCCACGGATTATCTAGGATTTTCGGGACTTCGTAAAGCACTTCGTTCTTGTACTTCGGTCTGTACTTCGTCGTTTAATTCCTGGCTGTGTTTACCTCGTCGAGGAACAATGAGACATCGACAGAGGCGGAGAATGGCCGAGAGGGTAGGGGAACCTTGCTGCCATGGATCACATTGGTGCAGATGATGCCTGCCTGTGTGAAGGAGTAGACTTGGAATGGGTGAGCGGGAGGAGGAGGAGTAGGTGGTTGTGTTGTTGGAGGGGGTGGTAGCGGTGGTGGTGGAGGGAGTGAGGCAGTGGTGGCGTGAGTCAGACTCGCTGGCTGCCATATAAGGCAAGTGACAGGGCTCCTGCGAGTCCCACCCTCGAGACAGTACCGCTCCGGGGGTATGCCACTGATGCCGCCACCTGCACCACTAACGCCGCTCCCTTTGCCCCCATCCCGCCGCCCCCTCCTTCTCCTCCTCCTGCTGGATACCTCCTGTGCTGCAGACGCCGAGGTGACCGTCAGGCGTGGACGAGGAAAGCGGTGGTAGCAGCAGGCCCCTGGCTCTCCCAGGGTCTCTGTGTGGAGGCTGGTTCCTGGGCCCAGCTGCCCCGCGAGTCTCTGGCGTCACAGGGTCGAGCTCCTGCTGGGGAAGGAGGTCTGCTGGAGTCGTTATCAGCCACCGCCCGCACAACACTCCATTCTCTCTCTCTCTATCTCTCTCTCTCTCTCTCTCTCTCTCTCTCTCTCTCTTTTCCCGCCTCTCCTCTTCTGTGTATCGCTCGTTGCTTCCCACTTTCTTCCGCCTCACTCTGAAGGTAAGATGCCCGTTTTCTATAGCCATTATCACACAAACTAGTACACTTGCCTGACTCCGTTATGTAAACGACCGAAACCAAATCATCCTTTCCCTTACGGTCAGACTCCAGGTATTTGAATATTCCCGACATTATGGTAGTGCAGAAGTCTATGTGTTTTTCACATTACAAGAAAACTTAAGCTATAAACTACACACATTACTGATGATACAGTGGCCACTTGATTTTGCTCCACACGAATAAATTGGGAAATTCATAATTACTTAATGAAACCTTGGTAAAGATTTTGTCATATAATGACAGTGTCATTATCAAGTGTCATGGACGTTGTAGGTACAGGGAATATCGATTAATGGGGTGTGGGTTCACCAACCTCGTAAACCCGTCGGTTTTATACTGGCCTGCGGGGTTTTTATGTCCTCGGATATTTAAAACGATCCTTTAAACTCCATGGCACAACTCGTATCGATTATTGACGTTGGGGAAACTGCCATGCATGATGCAGGTAAGTGGATATTGATGCACTTGTTATTCGTACAATGATGGGTTCAGATGTAAAGTGTTCGCGATCGCGTCGGCAGGTTTAGCCCAGAGCGATGATAAATCATATTTATTTACACATTCCCAGTCTAGTCGGGTGTCTGGTAGATTATAGCACAGGGCTACAGCTGGCGGGTATGTCAGACATTAACTGAGCCTCCCAGACCCTGGGAAATACATAACACGGCCCCACCTTATAACTTTCCCCCCCAATTATTGATCGCATTAGGCTAGAACGAGGCTGTACCAGGACGCCACGCATACCCGCCCGCCTCGCTGTGAGACCTCGGTATTACGGCTGGCCCTTGTCACTATAGCGAGGCCAGGTCATTATGAAGGGTATTAGGGGAGTATTCGGAGGGTCTTAACCTTGCGCTCGAGTTGTGTTTGTGAATATGGTGGGAGGTTGTGAGGGAGTATGTGGATGGTTTATGTGTATCTTGAGGCAGGTGAACCAGGAGCACACGACGCTGTCTGGCCTGTCGCGCTGGCTTGGTGGAATTGATGACAACCTGATTGGATGGTCCGTGGTAGAGCATGTGTTGTGGGGCTGACTGGTTGGGTTGGTTGGTTGCTCCTGTTACATGCTTGGTTGACTGGTTGGAAGCTTTTGTGTCGGGCGGTTGGAGTGACTTGCATGGATGGTGTGCATCGTTGTGTTGGGATACATGATAGTGTGGTTGACTGGTTGGGTGTTCAGTTGCCGGTAGTTAGATGTAATATAGGTGAGTGTCTTTCATGGTTGAACTATTGTACTTATGGATAATTTACGTAGAACTGATTAGTTTGGTTGGTTGATCGTGTCTGGTAGTCGTGTATATGGATGAGTGGCTGACTCATTGGTTATGTGACTTGTTACTTATGTAATTACCTGTTTGCACAGGTCATTGGACGTGTTACTTGTATAATTACCTGTTTGCTGAGTTCATGGGAGGGTCTACATTCGTGGGGCCCCGTTTATTTTTTCAACTTCCTTTATTATTGTACAGCTATTTAAACTTTCGTATAGTGTCAGCATTTACAGTTTCATCACGTAACTCATTGCTTGAGTGCCTCTGTAACTGGTTTGTGGCGTGGCAGTGCCGACTCTGTTCTGCCACCGGATGGCCACAAAAATAGCGAGTGTCCCAGTATCATTGATTTTAGACCTCAAGGCCTACATACAGTCTCGACAGCTTTGTGACCACTCTTCTGAGAAGCAGTAGACTTGAAGATATGATGTCATTGTAACCAGAATTATCAGGCCCTGAGCTGTACAGGTGCCTGATGTAACCATGCTCAGTGCTGATACATTTTGGAACTACATGACATACGTGCTTTGACCTTTGTGTTACTATCAGTGTTAACAGCTGTTTTTATCTCCCTCATTGTAATGTCTTATTCGTACCCATACGACCCACTTGATATGTTTATGTCCTGTGTCAACTTAACTCGTATTATACAAATGCAATAAATCTTTTTTTTATTTGTTACATATGTTACCGTCAATATCAATTAGTATCGTGTAGTTATGTATCATGTATCTGACATACCCTACACTTCCCGTCTCCTCTGGAGGGGGGAGCATGCTGTGGGTCCCTGGGCTGAATTGGCCCCACCTGTCACCCTCCTTTGTCCATGTATTGTACCCACCGTACGCTCTGTACTGGCCTCCACCCAACCCCTAGACATGTACTCTACCTTCCACTCTTGCTGTCGTTGAAATGCTTTGTCTGTGTACATCTACGTGATAAGATTTTATATCAAACGGTGGAATGGACTAATTATGGTTTATGCCCTGACTGGATGGTTTATATTGTTGACGAGTCAGTTACAAAGACTAGCTCTGCTGCGGAGTGCGTTTAGCTGAATTGTTGTTGTTGTTTTTACGTTGTGAGGCTTTATAACTGACTTTGATGACTTGAACTCGACGGTACGAGCTCTGAGTACAGGTGGCATGATCTTTGACCTAGCTCATAAGGGTGTGGTCAAAGGCTAGACTCTGCCCTACCCAAGGCACGTACTGATGTGCTCGAGGGCCGCACCCTCATGCATGAAGCTCGTACGTCGTGCTCAAGGGCAGCACCGACGTGCTCAAGGGTCGTGCTGTGTGTGCTCGGGGGTTCAGCAGTGTGGCCAGTGACAGGTTGGTCGTGTAGCAAGTGTCACTGGTCATCGCTCTGTTTGGTTAAATGACGAACTGGTTGGTTGTGTGTTGGCTTGACTAGGTAGGTGTTTTGTCTAAGGGACGCTGAGTGATTGGTTGCGTGGCAAAATTGTTCATGTCTGACACCAGAAACATCAGACAAAAAGCACATACGAACACGCTTCAGTCAACCACCAATCTCCTCCAGTCCTTCGATTGGCCTGGGTGAAGGACCGTTGCTATTTTTCTTTTTCTCTGTTTTCTTAACAGTTCGCTGGGTATGTATTTGTCAGACTGGGTAAACAAACAGGCCTGAGGAGCATTCGGTTTCTCTCGCTGGAAAGCCTAGTGAGTTCCGTTATTAACTTTCCTTCACCAACTAATTAAACTAAAACCACTGATGTTCACTGGACAGTGGATTTGTGTGTTAGGTCGGCAGTGTGAGCACGAAGCTCCACAAGATGACGACTCCACATATAGAATTAGGGTGCTGATGTAACGGCACTCTGCGGTAAGATTCAAATTGCTGTGTTATTGGGAGTGTTATTTGGCTAGTTTATCCTCCGAGATTTACAGTATTATATACAATTTTACTCTATGACATATACAAGATTATGCGTTTATTGTCACTAGTGACGTAAAGAACATCTTTGTAATAAAGACTTTAGTACAGCAAAGTGAATTAATATTGTTATTTTAGGTGTCCGTTTTCTGCAGTAGTGTTCGTGTTGCACATCAGGTTCCCCTTCCTGTTGGGCAGACGGTAAATAATATTTATTGTCGTATTTGTCTTCAGTAATGCTGTTCTGTCGGCATTAATCTGCTTGATATGTTCTCTCGGTTTTTCTGTCGTTCTCATTGAAAATTATTTTTAAAAACCAGTGTGGGTATCATTACGAGAGTGTTTCCATAAATGTGGTTTGTAATATAACAAAGATGTAGTGTTACAGACTCCGCTATCATAACAAGACTGTTTTCTTAAGAATGTAATTGGTCTCGATCGGCACGGTTTATGAGGTGTCATGATCCGTTGTGTGATGGCTGTAGGAAAAAATTTAAACCCGCGGCCGTTAACGCTGTTCGGTAGGTATTTCCGGAGTTGCCCGTACACACACACACACACACACACATAGCTCCCGTCCATGCCTCTCCAACCAGGAAATAATAAGTGAAGTATCTCTTTTGTCGTTATTCGCTGGGAATCGTCTCGAGTCCAGCCAGCGTTATTACGATTTCATTCTTTATTTCTGATGTCGTATCTGATACATTCGGGTCGTGAGACTCGTGTGGGAGTCGCAAGTTTGAATGTTTCATATCTCTGGCTGGGTTGTGTGACCAAGCCAACAGGAGCAATTAGCCGGGCAGGTAGTAACGGCCGTTCCTGTCATTGGACACACCTGCTTGCAGTGAATTACCCCTCACTTCTGGCGGATAATAAAACCGGCTAAAATTAATCTCCCTTTGACAGTGATGCCGACGGATGTTGGCTGGTCGGTTACATGGGCTGTAGGCCTATCGACTGCTGGGGTCAGTATAGGCCGTCAGCGTCGAGTTATTATGACCATCAGTCGAGAATTTTTGAAGTTTCCTCCGGTGTTCAAAATGACTCAACATCACGATTTTTGTTTTAACGTGATAGTTTTACACACACGTTGCCCTGTCTTCTTAATCTTATATATATGCACCGTTATTACTCATATATATAAACACACACACACACACACACACACACTGCCTTAAATGGTCCTTGCATTATTGTTGTTGATGTCAGAGTTACACAGTTTTCTAGGGATATGGTGTAATTACCCACTAAGTGTGTGTGTAGAAACTCGCCAAGATTAAGCATGGCACGGGCCCTTGTCGTGACAGCCCGTTCTCGGGTGTACCATAACTGGCAAAGGTTGGGAGTGTGTGCTCGGGGTGCCATTACTGGCATAGGGCTGCTCATGTGTAACTGAAGTGTACTGGGATCTTAGGTGGATATGTGTGTGTGTGGTGTATAGAATGTGATGAATTGCTTTATCACGTAAAAATTCAATTTATGATTTCACACTAGGAAACTAACGTTGTACTTCAGCCCCTCCTGATGCCTCAGAACGTGGCTGTGAAGTTATACCACAATACGAAGGTGAAGCCCTGCATCCCTGAAACCATCTTAAGTAGAGTTACAAACATTGTAACGCTTTTTTAATAATTTTTTTTCCTCACGTGTGTGCTTTAGTGCTCTCATCCCGTCCTCCAAGATCATTTATAACTTCCTCCGCCAACCCCTCGCCTACACTAAGGTACGTTCTTAACGATCGCGGTGCATTTAGAATTCCCGTCCAGCCACGGGAGGAGCAGTGCAGGAAACAAACATCTTATGATGACAAGTGTTTCGTTCGAGGACTCCTTCCTCGCGGGTGGTATCGGTATCTTACCTTGTCACCGGAGCTTCGCATTCTCCTGATGACAGTCGATTACCGCGTACAAGGTCAATGGACTAAAGAGAGGGAGACAGGAGAACAAAGGAATGGTCAAAATGTTGACGGAGTGACCACTTGAAAACATCATTGCATCGTCTGCACCTCCCGAAGAAAATGGGTTTGTAAGGTGTTCACTTTTTAGGGGGGGACTGTGGCAATTTACACGCCTTTCTCGGTTCGGGTGATTAATTTTTTTTTAATGACTTATTGTGTACGGTGTAAATGAAGTCTTGAGACTCAAAATGACGCCTGAATCGTCGTAGTTAAATACAGTAATGCTCGTGAAGTACTGCTAATCGAATGGAGGAAAAATGTATGATTGTGTTAGCAGATTAATCTCTAATGTTAATCACGATTAACATAATGAATGTAGATATTCACGCAGAAAAACAGATAAAGTAGGGAAAATACCACTTTACCTACTTACCGAAAGTAGCTCTGGGTTATTGGTGATTTTGCGCAGCAAAGTTCATGTAGAATTTATAGAACCGGATAAAAATTTGCGGTGTGTGAATTTGGAGCATTTTATCGTCCTTAACAGCATTGAAAATGGCGGGCTGTAAATACCACCCACGTAAAAAAAAAAAAGCTAACTGAACCATAGACCTTCAGATTTATTCGAGCAGCTGTTTTCCTTCATCAGTGGATATTCAACTGGCACCAGTGGACCAAATGATAATTTTCCTAGTGTGTACTTTTTTTTTTTTTGGACATTTTTATGGGCTTTATCGTCTTTTCCTGTAGAAGTCAAACTGAGGTGAGCAAAATGATAAATTATTACTCCACTGCGTCCATCGGGGGGTCGTCAGAATAAAGGCAGTTTTGAGAGAAAGCAGTTTAACCTTCAACTGCGTGGGGGGGTTTATCCTTCTTGCCCTTTCCAAGTGGCCCAGGGTAACCCCAGAGGTGACGGCAGGGAAAATAAAGTCGAATATAAACCAGATTATAAGATAACGTTCTTATCTATTAGTCAGCGAAATGGACACTTTATTTTTGTTTGTATCATTTGAAAAATGTGTGATTTATTAACGGTCGACTTTTTCAACCTCTTGTTCGACTTTTTCAACCTCTTGTTGGTCATTATGTGCAAGTCAAGCAACAAACTTTTTTGTTTTAGACAAGGGAAATCAACAGGACGTATGGAAATCTCACAAAACCCACAGCAGTAGTGGAGATCTTCCTCGCGTCATTATC
>JAUUDW010632878.1:0-11217 GCA_032361385.1 Panulirus guttatus
ACCGACCGGCCCACACGCGACTCCTACCAACACACCCGCAAAAAAGGAAGTCACACACACCGAACTTTGCGGCAAAGTCAGCGCTTGAAGGGAATGTCCCTCCGTCGCTCCACACGAGCCTAAACTAAACTCGCCCTGATTAGCAAGACATTAAACCGATGGACTCCCAAAAGCTTGACGGGGGTTGAAATAATCTGCGACCAGAAGATCCATAAGTGCGGACTCCGGGTTTCCAGTCTCAACGCAGAAAGAACCACTCAGCGACGCACGTCTCATTCCAGCAGAAGGAGCAGCGGCAACAGCAACATTCCTAGGCTCCCGGACGGGAAACCTGGGGCCCCTTGTTGCTCTATCGAGACACCCTGCACGTCGCATCTATCAACCACCCCGGCAGCTAGTTCTCTAGGGCCGGAGATAAGATGCCACGCGGGCTAATGTCTCGGGATTTTAGTGGTCTCGTTTTTCCTCTGCGTCTCTCCCGGGGAAGCGTCTCCGCCAAGCTATGCGCGATAAGATGAGATAGATACAAACAAAAAAAAGAGGCTATATGGGCCGGAGATTTAGCTCTCGGGCGCTTTTCTGAACTTTTCTGCTAATTAGCCCGCCGTTCATCTGGTCGGTGGATCGGACGGCAAAAAAAAACTGGCCCCGTTATGGTATGCAAATTGACGTTCATCAGACGGCTTGTAAGATCTATATCATGAGATGCTGCCGCTGCTGCCGCCTGAGGCCGGTGGTGGTTGCGAACCCCTGGTGGATGTGATCATCGACCACGGGCATTCTCAGGGCGGTAGATGACTACTGTCCGGCGGAAGGCAGTGTCCAGTGTCAACGCCTGGATAGCGTTCGGCAATAGAGAATGTTGAGCTGCAGAGAGTGACTCGGGTTACGAGGGCGGGTGGAGCTGGGCTATGGGCGTGGGTAGAGGCGGACGGGCGGACGAGCGGTCATCGTAGACACGAGGGTAGTGGGCTGGAGGACCTTGTTAACATAAGGCCTTGAAGTACTATGTCAGCATGGCTGATGGAGCGGCATTTTTCGTGCTGCTCCCCACTGTTCCGTCCCACAATGTCTTACTTTCTCTCTCTCTCTCTGTTTACCATCTCTTCCTCTGTTCCTTTCTTAGCCACGTTCTCCCACTCTCCTTCTATCCATATTACACTCCAATACCTACTTTTCCCTGAGGAGCTGCACATGTACGTAGTTATATCTCACAATCTCTTATCTGTGCTGACGGTAACACATTACCCACTAAAAAGTACTTCCATATCACCCGTCACAAATTCTCAATCGTGTGTCGCCAGTTATCCATCCTCGAGCTTTTAATTCGACGAAATTTGATTTTGTTCCGCACTCACGCTGGGCGTGGTGGTGCGTGGTCACCGCCACCGTGTCTGCTGCCGCTGCTCACGGGAGAGTTTTACACCGAACATCGTGTCGGTCGTCACCGACAGAGATGGGGACGTGTTGCACACCTGTTACCAGTCAAAGAGCTGAATTATTCCCGCCGGGCAGGACACATCTAGGATCACACGAGGAGCGATACAAGAATATCCTCTCTCTCTCTCCCCAGAGAGCGCTCCGGCCGGGGTGTATTCATAGTAACCGTTCTGGGATCCGACGGCTGATGAGCCTCACAGAACTTTAAAAGCGGGACCGGCGAAGAAGTTGAAGCCAAAGAGACGGAAAATCCAGAGGGACAAAATGCGGCACGGAGGAGGTTGAGCGTGACCGGTGAGAAAACACGGAGTCTGGAACAGAGTGGAAGACGGGGGGAGGAATGGAACAAAGGAATGGAACGCTGGTGAGTTCCAGGGAAGTCAGGCGAGTCGGGGCCGAACGGATATATATAGGGACACGGACTGGGTCAGTTGGAGTCGGGTGGCAAGTGTCTGGAGACAGCAGCAACACCACACCCTCATCCTAGGGTCATGATTGGGCGGCCTGGGACAGCTTAACATCATCCTAGGGTCATGGTTGGGCGGCCTGGGACACCAGCAACGTCATGCCAAAGGTCGTGGCAGTGGGTATCTCCACACGCCCCCGCGTCATCTAGGGGTCCACCCACGGCAGTGTTCCTGCCACTCGAGACTCCCCATCTGGACCGTTGCGGTGGCCTCCGGGATCCCTTCAACTCGGCAGATTACACGTTCGAGACGTATAATTCCCAGCGGCTGTGACGTATAATCAGCGAGCTCGTGAATTACCATCACGTCTCTATTACTCGGCCTCACCGGAACTGTTATTGTAGCGATACATGCCAACGGCGTGATACATGCGCCCCTGTAACAAGGACGCTGTGATTATTGCAGCGATACGTGACCGTCGCGTGACACATGTGCCTCATGAATGATACTGAGGTGATAATTACAGCGGTGCATGACAGCAACATGCACACAGTCCTTTGTTGTGATTGTTACAGCGATACATGAGGGCGGCGTGATACATGCACCTCTGTAATCCCTAGTCGTGGTGTATCTGCGTATACTTGAAAGTGAAAATTATGTCTATTTTAGTCGTTAACATTTCACTTTATGGCTGGCACACCGTGACTGCAGATATGCCTATACACACACACACACACACATAAGCACAAACAAAGATACTATGCACAAACCAAATGAAATTTAATTGCACTATCACACTGGGCCCTCGGATTCTCGCTCACCATCACTACACCCTCCCATCCTGGCCACCACATTCTCCCTCACCACCACCCTTCCCTCCCTCCATGGCCACCATACCCTCTCTCCCTGACCTCCATATACCCTACACCCTCACCACCACCACCACCACTTCCAACCTCCCTGGCCACTACACCCTCCCTCACCGTCACCATTCCCGACCTCCATGGCCACCATACCCTGAACGGCAGAATGGCATTGTTCAGTGATCCGAAACCACTCACCTCCCATATTGCCGGCAAAACCACCCCGCTCAACAATAAAATATTTTCCCAAAAACATATCAACCCATCAGGCAGCAATTTCAATCCTGCTGGGGAAATGAGTAAATTACTGGCAACGGTGTGTGGCGGTTAGCTGTCGTGCGTCGAGCAGCCAGCACCCTGGGAGCGTGTGCACAAATAAAGACAGACAGGACCTGCTTTCTGTGGCACAGATAAGTATGACAACTGTGAAGCATAACACCTCAAGTCGCTATCCTGTCACAAGACAGTCCTCTCGAGCAATACCTACTGTGAGACACCAAGATACGCGGTTTCCCAATCTTTACTGGCAGTTTAGAACATGAAGAGACTTAGCGAAGAACCACAGCACATATACAATACCAATGGAGAACATGAAACTCAGCACAAAAGCCCACAAGAAGAGCATGAAACCTGTACAAGACGTCCAGTGATTCTCAGGTTTAGTAGCAGTTTCCTGTTGATCAGGCTTCATCAGTAGTGCCTCTGAGGTGCAGTGGTTAGTGATGATATCTATGAAGCACGTGGGCCCATGTTCGAGTTTTAGACAGGGCAGTCGACTCAGAGCCAACCCAGCTGTTCATCTTTCATGGAGTCTGTCGATAAACCGCTACCAGGCGTAAGATAGGACATATCATCTTCCTACTAAAATGAACAAAACACTATACACCCTCTATATAAACCTTCAATTAAGAATGTATAACAGAAAATGAATGAAATCTGGTTCATTTCCAAAAGCCTATGGAATGAAATGTATAATCCCTATTTTGAAAGTGAACGGTCGAGGACTATTCCACCGCCAAACACAGTGTTGTTGCTTCTGCTGCAACACTCCGCGCTCATGCAACTCGTTTTCCTGGCCAGACGAGGAGACTCTCTTCCACCGATCATATGTTTGCTTAGAAAACAATTGAGAGGTGAATTCTCCGACATTAGAAAATTTACTAAATCTGCACAGAAGACTTCACAGTCTCCCTCTTTCTTTGACAGGGAGATGGTATTTCATCGTGTGATTTACTGAAAGTATTTCCAGTCTGTTAGTAACAAGGGTATTACCGTACGTGATAAAAAAAGATATTCCAGTTTTCATTTAACATTTCACGTCCATCGAGGATTTGAAGTCGTGTCATGGCATCCACCGAGAGTGCATATTCCCCTCCTACCTGCACTTTGTTTATAGAAACGACATGAACGCTGAAGATGGTGGGAGAGTTTCTTGCATCGTAGTAAATACCAGTTCTAGCTGTGCCAGTTAAGTTGATGACATGGTGATATCGCCTCCCTGTGCAGAAGATCCGTATCGTCGGATTAACATCTGCCCTGTCTCTAATCTGGTATGTTTCCACATCTTGTTGCCAATTTGATGATCAAAAAGACAATCCTACATTTAACAGCTCAAGTAAAATGCGAGTGTGCCCCCTATCAATCAATAGCTGTTCCACGTAACACTCAGAAAGCTCCTGCGTCACATGATTACTGTGTCGCCGTTGGAAACTCAAGGGTAGGCCGTTTTGATATCTATTTCTCTCCTAATACCAAAAGGATTTGAAACTCTCTTCGCCTATCATGTCTCTCCTAACAACTATGACCAGACTTTTTTTTTTAAATGGCACATTTTCCACTACCTATATAACTTTTAAAACATTTTTTTCCATTTTTCTTCTTTCTCCCTCTCATTAACCTTCTTTGAATTTCAATTAAGACTCCGCCTCTACGTGGAATTTTACTCGTGATTGGGGCCTTAAAAAGAATAGTGCTAAAAATAATAAAATCTCTTTTGTATCAATAACTATTTTTGCAAAATAAACAGCATATACGTTTCAGTGCAGGGAAACAATTCCTAAAAAACTGCACGTACGACAAATTGTTGCGCCGAGGTTGTCAAACGCTGTAATAGAATCATTAATATGCAACATTTTCCCGGGGTTTTGGCTGAATTTCATACTTTTTTTTTTTTGCTAGCAGTCCAATTTGTGAAGTCAGATTATGAAAGCTGCAATAGTCTGTTTTTCTTTGTTGTGTATATTCTATACATTTTTTTCTACCCTGCGTCCAATTTATATATATACATTTTTTTTCTCTAGTGGCAGAGGGAATTAGTCTCCCTGTGAGAGGTCAAGTGTCCTTTACGCCGTCCTTTAAGACCATGACTGCAGATCTGGCCTTTTTTTTATCATGGCTAGTATGCTATTAGGTGACCTTTTGATAACAATGTTTAGCATAGTGTGACCCAAACGTATAGCACACGTCCCACTCAGTTTACCTGACCTTTTACCGCCGTCATGTGACCTTGTGTTACTATACTCACCTCTGTATGGTTTTATAGTCATAATTAGCATCATATGATTCTGTCACGATATCTAGCATTATATGAGGAATCACCATATCAAGCAACATGGGGCCTTTCTTCACCATATTCAGCCATATGTGACATAGCCTCCACACCCGGCATCATATATCACCACCACACCTGCCATTATACGATCTATCACCACAACACCTCGTAGCATATAATCTAATCTTCACCACACCTGGCATTGTATAATCTATCAGTACCACACCTGGCATTATACAATCCATCAGCACCACACCTGGCATTATACGGTCTATCACCACCACACCTGGCATTATATAACCTATCACCATAACTACAGTAACTACAGACAGAAGGCCTGTATAACTCCTCCACACAGTACGTGTCATTGTGTATCGTTGGATGCATGGTATCCAGTGCGGGGGTTTAAATTGTACAGGAGCAACGCAGGCCACAGTAGTTTCCCCAGGACTACAGCCTTAACTCAGAATTAGAACGTTTTTCTAAGAGACCATAAATTCCCCGCCTCCCGCTTGTATTTTCCACAGTGTGGGAAGGGAGATACCCAGACCACACTTTTAACGGTCATAACATCAATTGTTTCTTCGCGTACATTGTTCCACTTCTACAATACTTCACAGTTATACGATTGTTACTTTACACATTTTTCTTGCTCTGCTGGTCCTCAGTTCTCGGTGCGTCCCCGGACTCGTCCCTTCCTCCATGTTTGAAGTAGTTCACCGCTACCTACGCAAATCTACTGTCGATCTCTGCAACGCTTCTCTTTTCCTGCCTTTGTTCTCATGTACGCACGTCTACGGCTATCATTCCTCTCCTGTAGCTTCCTGTTTTTCATTTAATTTCTTTTCTCTCTCTCTCTCTCTCTCTCTACATACATACATATACATCCTCCCCTGCTACGCTCGGCAGTCCAACCCCATCCCAGCAGGGGGCTGTGTCACACAGATGAGGCACGTCAGGTTGACGAGGAGGGAGAGAGGGGGCGGTGCGAGGCGTGTGTGTGTGTGTGTGTCGCTCACACCTCACTACTCCAGTGACATGCTTCCCCCTCGGCCTCGCCCGCACGCGGGCGGGCCCGTCACCCAGACGAGGACGGCAGTGCTGTCTGCCGCCGCTCACGCCTCGCTGGTTATGAAATCCACTTCGCTACATGTCCGGGCTGGGGAAGGGTGGCTCAGTGACACGTTCGCCTTCATTAAAGGTACTTACCTTCCTTAAGTTCCCGATGATGTAGCCTGGTCGGTCCAGGTTGCAACACAGGTCCCAGACGCAGCAGCTTATCACATAACAGAAGTACCACTGATAATTGGCATAATACAAGGCACTTAAACCTGCGATAATTGGCTAAGTGATATCCGGTACTCTTTATCCTCAACGATCGTGGGTCGCTAGATTCTTGGATCCAAATAGGGGGTATGTCTATACCTACCCACCACCACGCTATCGAAGATATAGCAATAATAATAATAAATGAGTAATAGCACGTCGACTGGACCCTGAATGCCCCCTCCCCGCCTCGACCTGCGCCTGAACAAAGAGTAATATAAGAAGCACGAGTGTGTGTACCTAAGGTATGATTGGGCTCCAGCAGCGTGGGGACTCGAGGGGCCGATCAATAATATCTTACGAGGCTTTATCGGAATCCAGCTCTCTTTATCACGAGCGGTGGCTTGAGGAAACCTTTAAGCTAGGACCGCAGGGGGATGTACGGGGTCCCAGGGCAATGGGATAGCGCTGTATGACCCGGCTGGGCTATAGCGCGGGAGCGCAAAAAGGGCGCCCACCCCCGGGGTTAGGCAGACCCACCACCCAGCTGGGCACTGCTGTTACGCGAGCTGCTGACACGCCTAATTGCCCTAATGACTCTATCCAGCAACTGCCTCATCTGTTAGACTGTGGACAAACACGCACATGTCGCCGCCGCTGCCTCGCTCCTTTGTTCCTTTCCTTCCTCCCCTCGCCGCATGTGGGGACTCCATGTCCTTAATGTCCTCTAACATTCATCCTAGTTTCTAACATTTTCATCTTTTACTATACAGCCTTAACACAAAGTTACTTTTCTTATCCACAGATGTTTTTTAAACATCTTAAACCAACACGGGTTTAATTTTTCTCCTCTTGTATCTAGTCAGTCGTACATTTTTTCATATCGTGTTTTAATCATTCATTCCTTCTCACGTGATTTCTATAATTCTTTGTTCCATTAAACCAATAAAACCTAGTCCAGGTTCAGGCTCTATGCTGCCTTACTAGTTTCTTGTCTGTTTTGCTTGGATGTGTTCCTTCCGAACGTCTTCTGAGAACGATAACACACACACGTGTCAGCTGCCGAAGTAGGCTAAGCCGTGTTAGCATAAAAGGATCATTACCTGGGACGGAAGACGTACCTGACGGCAGTACCCTCACGACGACAGCTGCAGCCAGGGGGCGCGAAAAGTGTGCGGCAACCCGGTTCCAGGTGGCTGGAAATAAGCAACGGATTATCTTTCTGGATTGTTGACTGGAGGGACGACGGGTGTTGAGGGGGGTGAAGAATCAGGGAGGGGCTTGGTATAGGGTGCGTGGGAGTGCGGTGGACAAGAGAAGCGTCGGAAGGAGTGGGAAAGTGCGAAGGGTTAAACAGCAGACCCTGAGACTCAACAACCCTGGCGCTCCGGTGTCACTCAAGATCATGTCTGGCTCGGGCGCCATACCTCTACTTTCCTGTCAAATCAAAATCAGTTATAGTCTATTTGCTAATATATCTTTACGACTACTTACTCTTTACTGTAGCCTGCAACTGCTCTCTGCCATAAAACTACAAACTGGTCTCTGATTATCCTAAACACAAAGCTAGTAATTTTGTTCTGTTGGGGAAATAATCCTTCTGATGGATTCATATTGAAATCTATAGTCAGAATTAACATATTCACTGAACTGTCATAAAACGCCATCTTTAGCACTGTTTCTGAAATCACCAGAGAGACCTTGATATCAATACTTCCCTGCTCAATGACATGACTTTAGTTTTCATCACACCTCAATAAGGAAATGAATATTTTCATTGTCTTGAATAAACAATAATTATCAATCCAGTCATCAAAGAAGTATTTTCTTTCTCCCGCTGGGTGGAGGAAGTTTCATCAAGATAAAACTGAACGTCCCGCGTGGAAGGGGTTCCGGAGCACGGGAGGAAGGCTAGTGTCATGTGACGCGGCCCCTGCCGTTGTGGCTCCCCAATTACGGAGGGTTACGGTCAGAGGGGGAGGGGAGAGGAGGGTCTCGCCTCTGCCAACATCACCACCCATTACCTCGATAACGGGCAAGATAACGCGCAAATATGTGCCCTACAGCAATTAGCGCTGTCGCCGGGCGAGAGAGAGAGGGGCGGGTGTATGTTCCGCCTCTTTTCTACATGACCTCAGTCATTTCCATAATTTTCGTCTTGACTTAACTTACACTGTGCCTTTCTGGTGTCTCCCTCTTTCGTAAATGCGAATGGCTCCTCAGTCATCAACTTGGGAGGAGACAGCGTCTTTAGACACATGTATCTGAAAGCAATTTCTGTTTAAGATATTCTTTTCTCTTTTCATAATGTTCTTGCGAAGTGATCCTTCCTCTGTTACAAACGAGTCGTCATCTCACCCGTCTAACGGACGGGGGGGGGGGTTGGTAGGTACTCCAGCGAGTAACGCGAGTTACGTCACGTAACATCCATAGCAGCAGAAGCAGTAGTACCCACCGAGTCTCGGCGAAGCGAGGAATAACTAGTACGGTGGTAAAACAGGAACTGGGCACGAGGAAATGAGCCGTCAGGCTCCTCTCTAATTCCCGTCGGGCAATCAGAGTTCCCTTCTTATCCTGCCCTGTTATTACCTACCGCTACCGAGTACCAGACGCTCTAATAAAGCGTTAATGGCGTAATGCTGCAGGCATCATTAACGCAAGGTAATCTTTCCGTTGCACAAGTGCGATTTTTCTTTTTTTTTACTTGTATTGCTTTTATCTACGATGGAAATGCAAAATGGTGGGACGGATATTGAGGCCCATACGGAGAACGTAAAAACTGAAATAGGCCATAGAAATTATGCCCTCCATGCAAAACTGTTCGGACGTCCTGTTATCTCATTTAACGCGAGCCATAACAATGGCAATTGCATATCGTGTGCCTCGAGGGATGTGCTAAAAACAAAAATAAAAATAAAATGGTTTTCACGGTGTTTCGAAGCACCGAAGCAGTGCTACGTTACGCCATGCGTGATTCAGAGTCGCCGGTCCATAGATCGCTCGTTATTCGAAACTCTTTATTGCAGGCGTTGACTCGGTGAGAGACGTTACGAGATCAGCATCGCTGGCGATGCAGATAGCAAGACTGAAGCGGTCACTACGGTATCGGGTCCAAGATATCCCAAAACGGTATCGGGTCCAAGATATCCCAAAACGGTATCGGGTCCAAGATATCTCAAAACAGCATCGGGTCAGTATCGGATGCCCCTCATTCCCACCTCGGCCCATCGCTACCTTTACTGTCTGTCGCGTCATGGCACAATATGCCTAATGGCGACTCTGGTTTACCAAAAGCAAAGTGCGTCTTACAAAGACTCTGATACGATATTCTACACCTCTGAATACCTGTCTGACCGACCCTCACCGCTGTCTTATTTTGAGGAGTAACTCGCGCGTGCGCTCTTTATCATCGTGTAGCAGCCAGTCGGGTTAGTGGGAAGTGCCTTAAAAAAGGCTAGGGGAGCCACCGCTTTTTAGGCACGTGCGTGACGGACGGAACCACGGACGGCCGATCTCTCTCTCTCTCTCTCTCACCCCTTGTTTACTTGAGAGATGCTCTCCGTTTTCTGTTGTGCGCGACGTTTGTGACGGTCGCTGTGAGAGGCATAGAGGGGATGGGGGGGGGGGTAAGCTGAAGGGCCCCCCCACCCCCCCCCACCAGCGCGGCGACTGTCATTTATCTTCGCCGTTGACAGTGTTGAAAGTTCATGAATGTCGGATGTTCCGGCCGAGATTTATGGCGTAAGTGTACGCGCTTCCATTTCCTTGCAACGAAAATAGAACAGAGGAATTTCTGACAAAATCTCTCTGTACACGAAATCAAATTATATGCTTTTTTTCCCAATGACTACAGGCGAGATAACTTCGTTTCAGCTCTTAAGTAACAGATGTTAGAATTCGCGCTTCCCACCTTTCAAGAGCTGACACTAAAGGTCATTCTTGGACATTTTAACACAATTCATTATTGTAATGTGGATGGAATGACTTGACAGACATGTACGGCACAGACTGGCATTCTCAAGACATGGGTTAAGATTCGAGTTTGTGTCTGTTAATCCCTTGGGCACGGCCATACAGTCGTCCTCGAGGGTCGCAAAGTCGTACTACAGGGTCGCAAAGTCGTACTCGAGGGTCGCACCGTCGCACCCGTGTGAACGGCCGATCAACATCACTGCCAACTGCATGTCAACACCCTACAACAAATAATTCGGTGCCGTATACGACACGGTTCTCCTCCGGGGGCGGGCAGTCGACGGGGTCTGGTTATATTCCGTGAAGCCGCAAGCCAGACACAGATGGTCCCATACGTTCCCAAGATGGCCACCAGGGCGGCCGTAATGGATCCTGGATGAACGCCAAGCCCTATCAGGTGTGTGTGTGTGTGTGTGTGTGTGTCCCCCATCGCCACTCACGAACACGTCCACCGTCAGGTTACGAAGTGGGGCCCCGAGCAACCCCCTGGCGGCAGCCGGCCCCCTCCCCCTCGGCGCTCACCCGACACTTCCATGTGATGGCGTCTGGGAGAAAACTGTTTAACAAATAAAATCGGGAAGAATTTTCGCCCTTCGGATAACGAGCGAGTTGCACGCTAACTCGAATGGCAACACGCATGTGTGTGTGTGTGTGTGTGTGTGTGTGTGTGTGTGTGTGTGTGGTGTGTGTGTGCGTGTGTGTGTACGGAAAACCGCTC
>JAUUDW010632889.1:0-11216 GCA_032361385.1 Panulirus guttatus
TCATTTCCTCCTTACCTCCCAGTTAAAGGGTTTAAATAGTTTCATTTTCTGCCAGTGAGGTTTTTTTTTTTTTTACCTCAAAATTCTCTAAAAAGGGAATAAATTTTCAACCTCTGCCTTGAGTTTTTTGACTCAGAAGACTTCATTCATTTCAGTGGTTATTGATCAGCAGCTCATACAGTTCAATTGCTACAAGAAATGTGTGACCCTCTCTATTACTAATGAGCTGTTAGAGAGCTGTTTCACAGTTGATGTGATATGAAAGTGAAGGTATTTTTGCATTGCATCACCATCAAAGTAATTTTGAAAGAAATCCACAATTAAAGAAAAGGGCAAGAAAAAGATAAGATCAAAAGTGGATACCATACCTGGTAGCATGCCTGTTGACGGATGAGTTTTTTGTTGTGATACCAAGATATCTCAGGCTTTGGATTACCAATGAAGGTGGCTGTTAATGTGATGGTTTCCATTTCTCGTACTCGTGAGTCGACAATCTCTTGTGTGAATTTTGGCTTAACATGTTCAACTGTTTAGAGGAAAATGAGAGCATTGTTAACGTACAGTAAGCTGATGGTGCTAGGACATTTTCTGACTTAAGGGATGAGTCTCAAAATGAACTGATATGAAAGTGTTTCTATGTGCACGTATTGATTGCTGAGACATCCCACCGCATGAGGCGAGGATGGTCATACTGCTATATTAAGGGCATCGTGCCTGTAGTATGAAGCAGGTACTTTGTTGACATTTTCATGGGTCTGGACAGTGTGAGTGGAAGTATGAAAAATGGTCGTATATCATATGATTGAATCAGTGCAACGCTTGTGCAGCTGCATAAAAGTTAAGAGAGGTAAAGATGCCAGTAATAATCACACAGGAAAGTCTTTCCGTTATATTTTGTTAAATATGTGTGTAAATGGCTTGTGAAATATCTCCCTGGATGTTAATTTCTGATGGACAGAGGCACTACGTGAACTGAGAGTAGGACAGGGTTGCTGTAAGGCACAACTAAACCACGATGGATGAAAATGGAAACTGATTTGGTTCAGAACACAGGATGTTGTTCTGTTAGCAGGATCAGATTTGGTAACGATAACAAGTTGCGTTCATAATGTGCGTGGGAGGATGAGGTTAAGAGATAAGATAAGAACACGATACTGAATGAGATAGTCTCAGTTTACATCAGTGTGAAGAGAGAAGACTGATAAACTATTAAGGAGTATAAGTATCTGGGAGTTAGAAAGTCAGTGAAGATGACAGGGGGAAAAGATGAAACTGAGTGGAGGGTAGCGCAAGGGAATGAATTGGAGATGCAATAAAAAGTTTAGTGAATGAGAAGGAGTACACTGGAAATGAAAGACGGTTGCATGCCTTAGCACCTGTCCCAGTTCCTTATACATTCGAGTGAAATTTTAGTTTCTCTAAATGCAGTTAGGTAAACAAATAATAGTTACACAGATACGTAACTCGCACTCTTCACCAGGAAGAATGCGGTGAGAGAGATTTGTTATGTAAGAAAAAAGGAAGATTGATGGCTGAAAGCCTATTAAAGTTTATATGCCATGCAGGATCTATATCTGATAAAGTTCGTACTGAAGACTGTGACACTGTTATTGAAGGTAATAAGCAAGGCAGACCAAAACAATGAAGTTCAAGTGAAGTGACTGAATTCCTGAAGGCTACCACATATTTTCAGTAGGGATGCCTGGAGAGCGAAGGTTAACCGTGTGAAGTGGTAGCAACTCGTGTTCGAGAACAGAAATGTGTCTGGAATCGTTTGTCATATCTAACAACAAAGCCAAGCCAGTAAAGTAGCAGGGTGAGAAGAAAAGGTTGACGTTAACACACCTGACATACACTGTGTGTGTATGTGAGGGAACTGAAAGGCTATAAATGGGAGTGTAGGTAAAGATTTTAGATACAGATACAACAGACAGAATGAGTTATGAATGACTGTCAACAAGAACAGTAACAACAACCAGAGAATATCTGAGAAAGAGATATGACTATGTTAGGGATGTCAAAGGTGTCAGAAAGTACTGTACAGAATGACAAATATGGATGATATCCCTAAAATGGATATATTATGTGACCAAAATTTCTTAAAAATATTCTACTTATTTCATTCACAAGGGATATTTAGTGTTCTGAATACAGCTAAAAAACAGTTTGCATATTTTTTTTTCTTTATGTTAAAAAAAAGACATATGAAAGCTAACGATTTTAATTTGAATGCAAGAAAAACTTAGATACAGTACTGTTCATATGTTGAGAAAAAGTAGCAACGGTATCCTAACAGTATTGTTGTTCATGTAATGAAAACTACTTTCCAATACAGCTAATTTTGTCAATGAAATACTCAAACTTCTTCATAAACAAAGAATCAGCTTTAAAAATACAACACAGCCAGCAATAAAAGCCAAAAACAAAACACACACCTTACCTACTATACTTGTGGCTAATCCATGCATTCATTCTCAAGCAGCAGAAACTCCTCTAGACTATCAGCCCTCCTCATGCCACCACCACTTTTGGAGTACTTGGAGGACTTCACTCTGCTACTACCTACAGGACTTGAGTGCTCCTCAGAGTCTGAAGCAGATAGGTATCTGGGAAGGGATGCTGATTTTTGTTTTGTGTTTTTAACAGCAGATTCGTTCAAGGGGAAGAGTGCGACACGTGGGACCTTTGGGCGAGTTCCTGTTTTGTTGACATTATCTCTGGTAGTGGGGAAAGATTTTTGCATATCAGGATTTAACACCTTTCTGGGAGTTGACGTAGGGCTCTTTGACATTTTTGGAGTGGATGAAGGGCTTCGTAACGCTTTTGGCGTCGATAATGGACTTTGCTTAGGTGTTGAGCCTGGGCTCGTTATTGGCTTTGGAGTTGATCTAGGACTTGGAAACTTCTTTGGAGTTGAACCTGGACTTGGCAGCCCACTGAAGCTTTGAGATGGGCTGAACACTTTCCCAGAAACTGGGCTTTTCACTCTACCATGTGTTGGGCTCTGAGCCTTCCCAGATGCTATGCCAGTAACCCTAGTTGAGGTTGGACTCTGAATCCTTGGAGACATGGGAAGTGGACTATGAGTTCTGGGTGATGTCCTCGAAGTCTTTGAGTTTTCTTCTTTAGTTTTCTTTAAATTTAGCTCCATTGCTCTGTCTACAGACATTGCTCTTGGAGGTCCAATTAAACTTCTGTGACGTTTTTCTCTGGATATCCTCGGAGACTCTTGGGGACTGGAGTCTTCAAGGTCCTCAGTTGATGAGTATTGATACACAGGCATTGGAATTTTTGTGTTCTCGTGAATTTGCTTAAAGGTTTTCCTGATGAGCTGTGGCGTTGACATAGGAGAGTTAGGCTCACTCCAAACATTTCTTTTAGGACTTCCCATCAGACTGTCAAATGAATGCTCTCTTGAAGGTGATTTGGGAATTTTGCTGAGCCTTTCCTCACTTCCAGGAGAAGACTTGTGTATCTGTTTATGGGACGTTGGAGAAGAGTCGTAGGGCCATCTAATCCTAGGAGTTTTGGAGTCCCTTAAACTTTCTGATGATGATTCATAAGATATATCCAGAGGGAGCTCACATGGAGGTGAAGGACGTTCTTTTCTAACTGGAACAGGAGTAGTTGGTAAGCTTACAGATCTTCTTAGGGTCTGAGCTCTTGGTGACTGTGAACTGCTGGAAGTACCAACTCTTTCACTCAATTTTGTCCCTTCAATCTTAGCTTCACCTGAAAGTTTAAGCCTTTCTCGAGCACTATTACTTGGAGTTCGAGACTTTGTATATCCTTGTAACTGTTCTGTTGATTTGCAGCTGCATTTATTCGAGTTACTTCTGGATACTCTTGAAATGTCTTCCTTCGTTCCTCCTTCTGTCCGAGGTGAAGACTTCTTACCCGAAGGTGACTCCTTCTCACCAGCGGGTTTCATAGAGGATGAAGACACCATAGTCTCCTTCTTCTTTAGTATTGGTTTTCTTCTCGGTGTCGGTGTTAACTGTCGAGTGGTTTTAATCCCTTCTTTGGAGTATTCAAAGGAGCCTTCCTGAGCTTGGGACGTTACAGTTTTAGACTTGCTTCCTGTGTTTTTCAATATTGACTTGCGTTGTATCTTAGGTGCAGGAATAGTCACTGTCTTTTGCTCTTTAGTTTTATCCAAGGTAGAGGTTTTTCCTGTTGAGGCTTGAGAAGTTCCATGCTTTTTGCTTTCCTCAACTTCTGCCTGTCTCAGTACCTCTGCTGGTGTCTTTGTGAGATCCGACTTGCTCACTTGTTCTAACTTTCCCATTTTATCTCCAATTGAGCCTTTATCTTTACCAGCGGATTTGCCTTTGAGAGTGTGGCCGTGTTCAACTGGGAATTCTGTTTCTTCCACTATTACCAATTTCTGTTCATTTGTTTTTTCCATTTTTTGTGAACACCCTTCATGCAATTTATCTTGATATGTTTCCTTGGATTCTGATGATTGCTCAGAAATATCTATTGGTGGTTCAGTAATTTCGATGACTGGAATCGATGATGATTCCAGTCTTGGAGAAGTTGCATAATCAGCCACAACTGCTTCATGAAGATGGCCACTTCCCTTTTCCTTTTTATTTTGTTCAATTGTCATTTCTATTTCTGCAGTAATGTCAGCCTGTGCTAGTGAACTTAGAGCTTCTATCACCTGAGATATTGAATTGCGGTGTGAACTCAAGTAATTGGACATTACAGCTTGAGCAAAGTTGGGTGACACAGCCTGATGTTCATCCTCAGACATAGTGCTGGAAGTGTCGGCATCAAATTTGAAGTGAACATGCTTTGTGTTTGGACTAAGAAGTGAGGATTTAGACATATTGAGATTCTCCTGATCTTCAGCAACGTAAACTGGATTGATTGTGTGATCACTGTGGCGACGACTCATTCCATCACTCGTGGTGTCAGTCTCGGAAATGAAGACTGAATCACTGCCCATCGAGAGATCTCCAATAGATAAAGAGCTTGCCACTTCAAGGTGAGCTAAGCGATCACTCTGGGGCTCATTGAGCTGAGAATCACTCTGGCCCTCTGTATCAGTCTGAGAACCATACTCAGCTTCACATTCAGAGATGGTGTCTCGACTGCTCATGCGCGAAGGCTCGTGCAGTACTGAGGGCCGTCCAAGACTGTCTACAGACATGCTCTTGACCGAGGTACTCGTAACACTGCCAACCAAAGCACAAAACACACGACTACTAAACTGAGCATCTACGGATGTTTTAGATGGCAAAGACACACAACACGTTACAGGGAGGGAACTTTGTAAAAGCTTTTGCTGCTTTGGTGTGGACATCAGCGGCATGGGTGGAGAGGATGCGGGAATGGAGGACTGCAAAATGGATGATGTCACAGGTAAGGGGAACTGCGACACAGGCGGGGAGGTTTGCAATACAGGCTGGGGGTGCTGCAATACTGGCAATTTTGATGGATCCAAGGCCCGGGTCTTTTGAAGCCGAGATCCAATCCTACGTGCACGGGAGCGCTCCACTATACCTGTCATAGCCTGCTTGAGTTCCTCCATTCGAGTCACCCATTCCGGTGTGCGATAGATCTTTGAGGTGTCCTCCGTGTGTTCTGTGGAAGACGTCGCATTGCAAATACAAAGAAAATTCATTTGAAAGAGAAGGTAAATTTTCAAGTGAATCACTTTTACTGAGTCTTTTTTTTTAAACTGAAAGCAAGAAACTTAAAGCTTTCCCAAAAAGAAATAGACTGATGGATGTAAGCATAATGAAGAAAAAAAGCAAGTATACTAAATTTCATATCATTAATTATAAAAGCTATCAAAATTATTCTCATTACAGGTAATTCTATCGTGAAAAATTAACAAGAAATCTCTTCGCCATCGGAGCTGCAAGCAAAGAACTATTAAGCAATGGATAAATAATGCCTGAAAAAGATTCACTCGTGGAGGCCTGTGATTTTATGACAGCTAAATGATGCAAAAAATATGCTACATTAAGACCATGGGTTAGTAGCAGTGTGAATGTTACGATGCAGATGTCAAAGAGTGATTGTAAAGAGAAGTAAAGATTGATGAATCTAAAATCTCCCAGAAATTGCGTTTGGAACTCCAGTTGTCGTTGGGAAAACCTGAAAGAAAATGGGAATCAGATATGCAAAATAACTTTTGCATTGCTGTTTCCACATATGATTAGCAAAGTCAGAGTTAAAGTCAATATCTTTTTTACTTCAAAGTTTAACCTCATCAGAAAAGATAAAAAAAAAATTATATCTCACTGACTGAGTCAAGTATAAAATGAAAATTACAGGTCACTGAACGTGGTCTCTGTAACAAACTTGAGAGATGAGAAATATCTGGACGAGGAATAAGCCAGGTAAAATAGTCATTTTCAGTTAGTCAGTTTGACAAAATAAATCAACAAATTCATTTAATCTGAATTGTTCTGCAAAACCTCAAGTCTTCAGGTGATAGAATTAGAAAATATTAAAAGAATGATATATTTCTAAAGCAGTAAAACTGGGTGAGAAGATAAAGCAATAAGTCATACCAGGGAGAACAACCAAAGTTGTCACAGTAGTATCGACACCATTCCTGTTCATGGCTTCACAGATGTATTCCCCACAGTCATCCAGAGTTGTGTGGGGGATGGTCAGGGCCTCTGTGCCATCCTCGTAAGTCTCAAGGGTAAGGACTTCCGTCACCTCTACCGGGGTACCATCTGCATACCACTTGACAGTCGGCCGTGGGTACCCATCAACCTTTGTCAGCATTCTATGGAGGGCGAAGTAAAGTTTGCTAGTGGACTGGTAACTCAAATATATGACTTATAAAATGTATGGCGATATTCACTCTAATCACCTTTATCTACAAAGGAATGCCTTATGTATCACTGTTAAGGTATTCAAAGTACAGCTTAATAAAGACCTATATACATTGTTCAAGATTCTTTATCAGGCTAGCCCGACCATTTGTCTTGGTACAACCAGTACCCACTTTATTCCAGTTACTAACGTGTGGTCAGACATTGTCTGCTTTGTCTTTACTTATAAGGAAATACAGTATTTCATCATCAGTATATTTCAAAAGTCAAGATAACTGCAAATAGTAATATCACATAAGACAATCGTAATCTTTACGATTTCAGAATAAGTATTAGTGACCATTAACGTATATTATGATCATCTTGTATTACCCTGAGATTTTCCTTCAATTAATGTGCTAACTTAAATAAGCGCAGTCGTGGTATATAAGAACAGAAAATCGCTGTAAATGGGAACTAAAGGTCGCGGTAGACACTTACTTGACGGTAGAGCCTTCGATGACCTCTATCGTCTCCTCCAGTCTGTTGACGAAGTAGGGTGAGGATCCGGCCTCGGAGGTGTCGGATTCGGTGTCTTTCTCGATCTCGGGAGTCTCCTCCTCGGATGGCGGGCCTGACATGACAATCTTATCCGATACTGAAGTTGTTGTTGCAGCCTCAGAATCTGGCTGGTACTCATAAGCTGCAAATGTAATACATTTTCTAATCAATAAACTGACTTTCCTTCTAGTAGGGAACGCGACATACAAAATAAGGGAATCTGTTGTTGGAATCATCCAAGCTAAGCACTTATTTGAAGAATGGAGATTAAACAGAGGGTAGATGATACTTGAATCATGGCATCTAAGGTCGTTCCCAAAGACGAATAAGTCATTCAAAGTCAAGTTTGCGAAATCTAAGCTTTTATAACTACAAGGTGAGAGAGGAAAATCCATTAGCTCACACGTAAACCTGAAAAGAAAAACATTTGATTTTTCTCTGAACTGACGCTTCTTCGATGAATTAATAAACCACTATCTTCATATTTGCTTTGATATCATTCCTTTATTTGCACTGTGTGTGTGTTAAATACGGCGCAATTGTTTGATAATCATCACCCAATCGCAAGGATAAAGAGGATAAATTGCAGTATAAGTTAACTTATTCAACACGCTAACCAATCATAAACTCGCAATACATATAGCTGATATGTATGCTCAGGGATATTCAGGTCAGGTGTTTGTAATTAGATCAGTCTCATGAAACCGAGTAACTACATACTCATGTCTTACAGCAATGTATCACTGGTTCTTTTCAGTGCTCTTCTCTTTTGCTAATAACTTGATAAATTTGGTCCCTTAATATCTATCAACCTTCACTGGACCTGGGAGCGGCATGTGACTAATTGCATAAAGACATTGCCCTTAAGATACTAGTAGCAGCTAAATTCTAATGACCTTGCACAACATATCGTCTATGGAATCACTAACGAAGTTGAGTTTGTGGGAATGCAGAATCGTGTGTATGGTCAAGTAGTGAGTGACGCCTATTTATGAAAGAGATAACAAATATCGCAAGAAAGATCTTACCAAACATTTCATGAAGTACTGTGCTGGTGACAATGAGTAAATGGTATGTTTCGACTAAAGTAAAAATCGAAAGGATTGGTACTCAGCACAATTACCTCAAAACACTTAGAAAGTTAGAATAGTTAAAGGGTTTGCAATAAAAGCTGACAACTTAAACTGGAATAGGGTGTCAAACGGACCTAAAAAACAGTCCAAAAACTGTTCATTTTACCAAGAAAATATTCTCTTGCATACTTACACTCGACAGCCAGATTAGCAGTTGTCCTTGCCTCTCCTGCCTTATTTCTGGCAATGCATGTATAGTCTCCTGCGTCTTCAGGGAACACTTCCAGGATCTGAAGACCAGCTCGACCTTCGGGAGTTTGTGTCAGCCTGACCTCTCGCTGATGGCCGATAGGTCGTCCATTCTGGAACCAGGTCAGCTTGGGCGTGGGTTTCCCAGTTACTTTGCACGAGAATCGTACCTCCTCGCCATCCATGACACGGATGGGTGTCAAGGGAGGATTGAATGCAGGTGGTTCGGCCTCTTCAACATCCTCACCTTCTACCAGTAATGTGGCGGATGAGGTGGCGCGACCAACTGGGTTTTCAGCAGTAACTGAGTAGTCACCTGAATCATCCTCAAACAATTCCCCAAGAACGAGGGAAGTTTTGTTATCACCGCTTGTTATATGCACTTCAAGCTCTTCGTCGGCTGTTATCTTTTGGCCATGTCTGAACCACGTGAACTCGGCCTCTGGTTTAGCCGTAACTTCAGCTTCCAGAATGGCAACTTCTCCCTCTGGAACGATCTGAGGCTGCAACGGCTTAATGAACTTTGGAGGTTCCATTTCAATTACCTCCTCGGGTTCTGTGAGCGGGAAAGTTAATCATGAAGAAAAAAACGTTACCGTCAAACATTAGGGTAGGAACAAAGCTGAAATTTATTTTGCATTAAGGATAAAAGCAAAACATATTACGAAATCAATCAAAACAGTTAGAAAATTAGAGACTTTGAAAGTAAGAAAAAATCAGACTCCAAACTTTTCCAGCAATCCAGAAATATCAACTTACGTGTTACAATAACTGTAGCGACGGATCTAGCTTCTCCAACTTCGTTGAAGACTTTGACTTCGTATTCTCCACTGTCGTCCTCGAACACCTCCTCAATGTGGAGGGTCGTTTCGTCGTCGATATGTTCGATTACATAATCTCGTGACGGCTTTAATTCTTTGCCCTGATGGTACCACTTGATGGTGGGTGGTGGGAATGCTTCATAGCGGGCAAGCATGTCAAGGGAAGAGGGTGTTTTGACTATTTGTGCCTCTAGGGGACGCGTGATTCGCGGTGCCTGACGCAATTCACTCTTCTCCAGCATCTCTAGATCTTCGACAGTAACGTAAGAAGCTGTTTCATCTTGACCGTGTTGGTTGATAGCAACGCATCGGTAGAGCCCTTCGTCATCAATGAAGACCTCACTGATGGTGAGAGCGGCGCGTCCTGTTGTGGCGTCAAATTCCTGGACGAACTCTTGAGACGGCACCACCTCCCTGTCGAGGTGATACCACAGCACCCGGGGAGTGGGTCGGCCCTTGACCGTCGCCTCCAGCACGACCTTGGAGCCATGCTTGACCTTCATTGGCTCCAAAGGTTCGATAACCTTCGGCGGCTCCCCTCGGGGCTTGTCTTTGCGTGCTGCAGAACACAGGTCATTAATCATGATCTTATGGTTGTTACACCTACTTAATTTTTCTTTCATTACTAAAGTAACATCTATTACAAATTTACAAATTAAGTTTGCAAAACGACTTCTAAACAAGAATGTCCCTCGATACAAACCACAGAGTGGCAATATCATACTATTACAACAAACAGAATATGACATAATATCATTATCTTGGACCTTAACACGCATAAAGAATATGCATAATTACTACAAAGCTTCTGGGATGAAAAAATATACTTGTATTCTAGTTCTGAGAACAGATGCTGGGAACAAGCTCATGTTTGCCCAGTGAATAGTTTAGTGGAAAACACAATACAATATGCCTGATATGCGGATAATGAAAGCTATACATGTAATACAACATGCTAACTGTCTAGATAATCACATTGACAACCGTAATCCAACATGCTTAATGTACGAATAATAACGGAAACATCTGTAATACAACATGCTTCTCTCTAGATAATAACAGTGACACCTGAATACAACATGAATCCTGTATACGTAGATGATGACAGTAATATCTGTACTACAACACGCTTAATGTGTATATAATCACAGAGGTACCTGTAATACAACATGCTTACTGCGGAGATAATGTATGAGGCATCTGCAATAGCATAATACTTATCAAAATAAGTAACTCTGGCTCATATAACTGTCCAAACATAGAATTTTCCTAAGACGTCTCTTTTACTTCTTCAAGTCTCTCTCTTTTGAGTGTCATTCATCACAAAGCCATCTAAGTTACCGATATTCTTCCTTTACTTAAAAGATCAATTGAACTGCTTCTCTCTTCACGCCTGACCAGAGATCTATGTGTACTTGACGTAATCCCGTGTAGTAGATTCCCTTGCTATATTCAACTCATACAAGTCTACTGTACTTCAATTTATCCACAGCCGCCATTTTCTCTATCTTTCTTTTTGCAACATGCTAACACCTTCCTTTTCTTACACACACACACACACACCATTATCTCCATGTCCCGACCGACCAAGCAAACATCTCTCCCTCCCAGCCCAACCAGCAAACAACTCTCCCTCCCTCAATCCAACCAGCGAAATCTCTCCATCTCAATTCACGCATTAGATCTCTCTCTCTCTCTCTCTCTCTCTCTCTCTCTCTCTCTCTCTCTCT
>JAUUDW010632910.1:443-11215 GCA_032361385.1 Panulirus guttatus
GAAGTAACAGACTGAAATATTCCCATAAAGAATTAGATATAACACAACAGTGATTTGAATAGTGGCTAATAAGATTTATCAGTAGAAAATGTAGTCATAAGGATTTGAAAGGGATAAACAGACTAGTCCGTGAATACCATGTTAATGGTAACAAATTACAAGAGTCATCACAATGAACCTATCATGGGAATGTTATGTGAGAGGGACTGTAAGGTCATGATCAGTGAGATGTTTAGGAAGATGTTTATGATGCATATTTGACCTTAGCTGGAATATGCCACAATAGCCCCGCCACCCCACCCCAACCCTATCCTACCCCCACCCACCTGAGGAATTGCATGTAAACAGGAAAGAAGCCAGAAAAACGTAGGAAAATGAAACCAGACTTGGTGAAATGAGTTATGATAAAAATATGCTATATCTAGTGACACTAGAAGAAAGGATAAGATGAGACACACGAGACAGAAAACCATAATGAAGTTAACATAAAACAATGCTTTGAAGCCAGAATATAATCTAGAACAGGAGGGCATAGTGCAAATGGAAGTTGGGCCAGAAAATCATAAGGAGGGCTGTAAGGAAATGTTTAGTTAAGAATTGTGGACACATGAAAGAGGCTAAGCATTAATACTGTACCTGGGCAATAGTTAAACAAGAGTGCAGAATTCTTTGGCAGGTGTTTTGAGCACTTTCTGCCATTTTCTGAGAGTATAGTGTGTAGAGATATGTAAACAAAAATATTAGTTGTAATCTTTGATCTATCAAGTAGAAATTTGATATCAGCAGGCACACATTTAAGGGAAATGTAGATGCACCTTCAGTTATCAATATTTATCAAAACTCCCTTTTACGTCATTATGCTAGCTTGTGTGCATGCTTTATATTGTAAATTGATGTTAGCTTTCACTTTTTTCACTCACTTTTTACCCACAGGCAGCCCTTTATGGGATGGCTCAGAGTATTCCTGATCGTTCTTTGGTTGGGGAGATGGCTTGGTGCTACTTAGATGCTATCTACTCTACTAAACAACTTGAGGCACCCAAAGTGAAATGATGTGTTTAATGTGGACAGTGAAATCCATGTCAACTGAAACTCCACCCCTGAATTTTTGGTCAGGTAGCATTCAGTTAGGTGAGGTTTTTGTGATAGAGTCACTGAGGATTCTTTTATATTGGCTTTGTATATAAGAAGCCAAGAAGGATATAAATTGAAGTACAGGGGAATAATCTTCAATAGGAAGTGACCAGATATAGAAATTGAAAATAATATATGATGCCTTTAAGGACCAGAGAAGTTTAAGATGTTAAAGAAACCTGTCTGTCTATATGTATTCAATATATCATTAAGCCTACCATTATCATGATTTTGATTAAAAAAGGTAAATAGTTGATGAAACCAGTATGCAATATGGTTCTCCATTTGTCATTTGTGTACAGAATAAAGGTAGATAGAGTGACTGATGCTACCTTAAGTACATTTATATAAACCTTTTTATAACCTGGGTAACAACCTGATTCACAAATTTAAAATTTTTAAGGGATGGATGTCATGAAGTTGTAAAACAAAAAGAATATATAAGGACTGAAAGAATATGAAAATCAATGAGGAGAATGTAATGTTTTTAGTCTGTAAAGTTTACATACTGAGAAAAAATACTACAGTTACACTGAAAAGTGATTAGCCTTTTTTTTTATGTAAAAGGGGTAATTTTTGTTATGTGAGCTGAAACCTTGTTAGCATATTGCTATCAGATGTTTGTAATGTGTATCCAGTTTTAAAATAGCTCAACAAAATGTTATGGTATGTCTGTTCTGTAAGCATTAATATGAAAACCTGCTAATGAGTCCTTAGCAGTGCATACTCTATGTAAATAATAAAGCAGAAATACTTGAACTGTCCAAGGCATGCATGTTATATATTTCCTCTTAGTTTCCAGATATATATGATGTTTTGTTTTGGACTCATTACAGATATGTTTGCACAGTTTGCATTACACACATAGATATGCTCAGAGGTGTTGTAAATTACAGTATAAAAGTGCAGTTCTGACTTGCTAGAGGAAGGTAAGATTGTTGATGTAAGCAGAAAGGCAACACTCATTGTCAGTGAAAGATTTAAATTCTTCTCTTGCCTTTATGGATATTTTGCTCTAGTAAGCTTCATCACCAATACTAGTATTACTTTGTTAATAATTGAAGACCTCTAGCACTGCTTGAGCCATAAAAGGCTGGTATGGACTCTGTAACAGGAATGTCCCAAGACCAGATCTGCAAAAACAAGACTAGAGGAAATGAAAGCACATGAGAAGAAATTTATGGGGATGTTTGGGAGTTTGTTAAGGAGAGCTAAAGCTGAAAATAATGAGCAAACATTTCAAGGCTCAGAAAGAGAGTCATGAGAATAAAGAGGAATTAAGAAATTTAAGACCGTTTTGATTATGAACAGAAATACTGTGTATTGAAGGGAATTCAAGAGATACAAAACCAGACCAAAGAAGATGGAGCCATTAAAATGCAAACAAAATCTAAGGGTTATTTTCTGGATATACTAGATTTAAATGCCTACAGAATCTGATGACAATATTGGGCAGAGCATTGCAGGAGCATATTGGCACCCATTCAGATATAGGAAAGGACAAAAGCACTTGCAGTATCTATTGAATATAGAAGATATGGAAGTGTAGAAGGATAACTATTGATAGCAGTTCATGTAGAGAAAAGGACTGACACATACACACACACACATAGACTGATGATAGTAGAGGCAGGGAAGTATAGGAGTGATTTCGGCAGCAGAACAACAGACAGCATGAAGAGTGATGGAGGAATGTAGACTAGGGATGGCTCAAACAGAAGTACATAGGCTATTAAGTGAATTGGTTGAAGGAATAAAAAGCTTTGTCAAAGATGAAGCAATCAAGGAAGTTTATGGACTTGTTGATGGAAGGTTTAGAAAAGTACAGAGCATACAGGGCCAGTGTTTGCTAGCTAAAAGAGAGATGATAGAGAACATTAGAGACAAAGACACTGAAAGCTCTACACTAAGGGATCTAGTTGAAAAGTGGGTGGCACCAAAATTAAATGATTAGTAAATTAGTAAAGCATGAGGTTGATAGGTATATCACTGATTATTTTTGGATTAGAAAATCATACACCAGGTAAGAAAGAAGAGGGAAAGAAAGGAAGTTAATATTAAAAGATTGCTAGAGGCTATGGGATTGCCAGATGCAGTTTCACTGATAAAAGACAGAAGAATTGGTGGCTATAACCAAGACATTAAGGGATCACCAGTTATGGTTATGTTTGACTTGGAGTTATCATGCCAGGAAGTGTTTACGAAAGCTAAGAGAAACTAAAGTTGAAGGTAAGGTAAAATTCATTGGGATATTCATCAAATGTGACAAATCAAAGGAAGATGGGGAGAAAAGCAAAGAGTACAGCCAGAAAATAACTAGAGATGCCACATATGGCAAGAGAATGGAGCAGCCCCACTAGCACGGCAGAGAGGGCAGGAATGTCGGATGATGATAATGTCAGACTGAAAGTACTCTATTCAAATGATGGATTAATAGCTAATAGTAAAGAGATGGAATTCAAGGATCGTAGAAAGGAAAGTGTACCTTTGTATTGTAGGAGTTGTGAAAACTAAGTTCACCAAAGAAATGAAATCTCTACTGTTCTGCCCAGCTGAATATATGGTAGCTAGACAGAATAAAGAAGGTAAAGGACGTAGAGAATTTGCCTTCTTAATAAAAGATAGCCTTAAATTTCAAGAAATAGTGAAAGATGGCTTATTTAGATAATACTTAGTTGGAAGAGTAACTGTTGGGAGGGAGTGCATAGTGGTGTTCATACTATACGATCCTCCAAAGAATTCCAGCTATCCAGACTGTACAGTGATAACGTTGAAGGAACAATTGAAGTGGTAGATGAAGCTGTGAAGTATTCAATTTTTGGAGATGGTGAAAAGAAATACTTTTATAGTGTACATGTGGAGGATGAATGGAACAATGAGTGAGGGCATGGTTAATGCAGACAGAAGACAGTAGAGAATGTTGAAGAGATGGGGCTCTGTGAATGTAAAACTCTCTTCCCATACAGTATAAATATATAATCAAAACAACTGGTAATTACACACACACACGAACACAACGTTACTGACTGACATGCATGCATGGGCTGCCTGGGGTCAAACCCACATAGGTTTGAATCCTGCTTGTGAAAGGTGGTCCACACCCCACCCAGCTGTTTAATCTCCCATAGGGGCTGGATGGTGAACTGGGTACCTGGCATAAACTAGAGGATGTGTATGTGTGCATATATACATAGCTGAAAAGACATGGTACATACATACAAGATTAAGAAGATTGTGCTACATGAGTGCAAAAGTCTCTCCCCATAAGGCACACTGGTGGAGGTACTCCTTGGACTCAGTGAACCTTACTCAAGATTCTGAAGTGTCATCATTTCAGTATGCTTATTATGTACAAGTGTGTGTGTGTGTGTGTGTGTTAAGGAGCCTGTGGGGAGGGTGTCTCAAGGGACCCATAAACAATATACAGATACCTTTCAATTTACATGTAATTGATTTACTTCATTTTTAGAATAACATGGATGGTCCATTGACAGTCATTTCATGACACTTCTCCTGATCTTAAAATTAATGTTTGGGTTTCTGTATTTCCATCTCTTATAACAGTAATCTCTGTTCTTTTTTTTTTCACTCCAAAACTCCAATCTTTTTGTTTTCTACAAGTTTTATCTCTTGCCTTTGCTTCCATTTTGTAGATCTTGCCACAGCTGCCAGGTCTTAATATTCTGCCTTATCTAAATCCATTTTTGGCTAATATGCAGTTCAGAAGAATAGGAAAACTGATCAGCTTTAGTGTTGACAAGTAGGTTTAATGTGATACTTTTTTTAATTTATGCAGGCTTAAGTTTAGAATAATATGATCATCATTGGGCTGGCTGCACGGTGAAGTGGTGCTTTCACCACTGTGTGAGAAGCATGCGTATGGCATGGGTATAGTCTGTAGTCACGGAGTAATACAGAATTTTGTGTAGCAGTATACTGTATACTGCATGTGTTTTGCCCTTTGAATCATGCCACTAAAGCATCTCTTAAGTTCTCCTGGTACCAGTGATGCTAAGAAATATAAGGCCATCACCACTGAGCTTAAGATGGATCTGCTCAATGTTAAGAGAAAGGTGAATGATCAGCTGATATTAAGAATATCCTTTGACTTAGCCAATCTACTTTATGGACTATTCTTGATAGTGCAGTAGGCGAGTACGAAGAGTGGAACATTAATCAGTGCATCCAAGACCTTTTATTCCCAGAGTTTGATTAAAGAGAGAATGGAATGAATGTTGAGCACATGGATTGAACACCAAACTCATGAAAAATGTTCCATTCAACATTCTTGTGATACAAGCAAAGGCCCAAAGTATATATGATGACTTGGCAGTGGAAGGAGGAGCAGTGAAGACATATCAGTCAAGTTCTGGTTGGTTCATGAATTTTAGGAAACCATAAAATTGCCACATCAGGGTTACTGGTGAGGTTGCTTCTTCTTATGTCATTCCTGCTGAAAATTTCCTAGTAACCCTCAAGACCATTATTAAGGAAGGTGATTATTCTCCTAAGCAATTTTTAACGTGGATAAGATTGGATTATTTTGGAAGATAGTGCCATCAAAAAGTACATTTTCCTTGAAGAGAACACTGAACTAGGATTTTCTGTTGTTATAGATAGAATTATTAACTGTATACTGGAAGATAATGCCATCCACAATGTACATTTTCATTGAAGAGAAGACTGCACCAGGATTTTCTGCTGTTATTAATAGAATTGATAACTATATACTGTAGTTTTTACCAGCATGATATTCAGTACAGTGTTGCTAATGGTCTGTCTATCTCTCTATATCTCTGATGCCCGCTCCCTCTTGGAACTCTCATCAAGGGATGGCCATGGCAAAAGAGTCTCCACTTATCCCTGTCCTTACATGCCTCCCTTGCATACACCATTCTGTGCATTCTCCCTCTGTTTCTATCCCTCCAGTATTCATCCACCCTATTTTCCCATATCACAGGTGGTCTTCCACTCACACCAACCCCTTTAATTGTACTATCATACACTCTCTTTGTAAACTCCCAGTCTTGCATACTTTCTGCATGCCCAAACCACCTCAAAGTATTATGTTTCACTCATTCTTCCACTCCACAATTCACTCCCTTAGCATTCCTTGCCATACCATGTCTCTCATACACCCTTTCATTTCTTTATTCATTCTTTCTAATCACACTACATTCTCTTCTCAAATAGCTCACTTCCACAGCCTGGATTCTTGACCACTGTGCCTCATTCCACGTCCATGTTTCAGCTGCATAGGTCGGGGTTGGGAGGACTATGCTGTCCCCTAATCCGCTCTTCACTTCCATACTTACCCCTCTGTCCCTTAATCCTCTCTTCACTTCCATACTTACGCCTCTACCCTTCATTATTCTGTTAGGGGACCCACTGACTCTTCTTCCCTGTATTGTTTTTTCCCTTATCTTTCCTTCCATATCACCACACTTACCCAAGACAGCACCCAGATACTTTAATTCCCTCACTTCTTCCTCTCTTTTTCACCCCATATCCACAGCACAATTTAGTACTCTTTCTTCTTTCACTGTACATGGATTTACAAAATCTATACTTTCACTCTGTTTCCTTTCAAACACCATTACCTCATCTTTTACTTGCATTTACCTTCAATATCCTCCTCTTACACATTGATGAGGCTGTTGAAAAAGAGGAAATGCCCATAACACTGAGTACATATAGTGATGGAAATACTAGGTTGGGAGGTGCAGTTTTTTTGGCTGGGCAAGAACCTTAGAGCATGTTGACAGAAGCATTGGGACAGGAATCTAGGGACACTGAAGAAAGTTGCCAAGGTCACTGAGAGAAGCCTGAGGCCAGGAGTTCCCAACCTTTTTGTTCCTCTGTACCCCTTGGGCATTCTGATAGGTTCCCATGTACCCCAAAAAATTAAGGATCAAAAATTGATAAAATCATATTGATATTATATTATTTTATTATGAAATCTGTAAGAGACTATATAAGGATTTTATACTGATTTGTAACGAGGATGTTCTATATTGCTTATGTTCTATGGTGTACACTGTACAGCAGTGTACACCATGGTTACATTCTCAGACCCCTATATACCCCTTGAGAAGTGCAAATGTACTCTTGGGGGTAATGTACCCCAGGTTGGGAACCCCTGTTCTTGTCTATCTCTTTATAACTGAAATCCCCCATGTTGTAATTTACCTTTCCTAAGAACTACGTGTTTTACTAATTCATTTACTATTCTGATTCTTCCTTCATTGTTGTCAATGTACATGCATTGTGGATTGTTAGAATTGCTTAGAGAATTATATAATATCAACGCTACTATACACTTTCCTACTGTAACCCTTTATATAATATATAGTCAGAATGGGTAATCTACTTATATTTGCTGAAGCTTAAGTAAATCAAACTTAATGTGTGTGTGTGTGTGTGTGTGTTTGTATATGTGTGTGTGTGTGTGTGTGTATATGTGTGTGTGTGTGTGTGTATGTATGTATGTATGTATGTATGTATTTATGTATTTATGTGTAAATATTACCCTTTTGTACTGTAAAGAAAGGAAGTTTAACACTCTCAGGGCCCTATCTCATGAACATTCTCTACTATCATACAACTTCTTAAACCTATGTAAGCTGTCTGGATTAACCATGTCCTCAGTCATTCTGTTCCATACATCCACCACTGTCATACTACAAAAGTACTTCTTTACATCTCTTTTAACAAGTATTTTGCATAATTTCATGTTATGTCCTCTGGTTGCTTTGTCTCTGCATCTCTTGAAGAACTGTTCATTGTCCATGTCATCAGTCTGTTTCCAAAACTTAAGGGCTGTGATCAGGTCACCCTTCACTATTCTCTCTTTGAAGTTGGAAAAATTTAAAGCCTACAGCCTTTCCCAGTAACTCTGCTCTCTTATTTCTGATGCCAGCTTTGTCGTCCTACCTTGGACCTTCTCTATCAGCTCTTTGACTATCTTTTTCTGAGGTGACCAAACTTGAGAAGAATATTCTAGTTTTGACCTTGAGTGGGATATGTACAGCTTGCTAAATATTTCCTTATCCATATACTTGAAAGACATTCTGATATTTACGAGAAGATAGTTTGTCTGCTTAACTATTCTCATGATATTTGCTGCATGATATTCATATTGATGCCTTCTTTCAGTTTGTTCCATCCTGTATGTGTATGTGTGCATAATTACCTGTTTGTGCTGTATGGGGAGGGTGTTTCACACACATGGGGCCCCATCCCTTGAACATTCTCCACTATCATACAACCTTTTAAACTTCTATATGCTGTCCACATGTAGCACATTCTCTTTCAGTTTATTTTGTTCATCCTCGACTCTTATACAAAGAAGTACTTACTTACATCATTTTTACCAAGTTTCTTGCTTCATTTCATGTCATGTCATCTGGTTATCCTATCCCTAAGTTTTTAAAGAATTATTCACTCCTGCATAACAAATCTACTTTAAAAATGATTTGTCCTGTATGGGGAAGGAGTTTTATGCTCATGGGGCCACATCTGTTGAACATTCTCTGCTGTCATACAACTTCTTAAATTTGTGTATGTGTATGTGTAGCTCTGTGTAGCCAGTAGATGAAGATATCTATGAATGTTTTGATTGCAGATGGGTTAAAGTTTTTATGGGTTTGATATGTCATTAAGGTCAGTTGGAGGGATTTCTTTAAGGTCTTAGATGTGTTTTGAATGGGTGTGAAGGGTGGTTGAGTTGCTAGCTTCCTAGATATTATGGAATTTGAAGATGGTGAACCCCAAAGGATACACCCAAAATGGGAGTAGAATGGTGTTTTGACCATCCTGAGAACAAGTGCTCTTTTTTATCCTCATAGAGCTCTGCCTCTGGTAGAGAAATGGTACATATTTCATACTTCAAAACCAAAATTTTTATTTTGCTTATAATTCTTCTCCCTGCAGGTCTGTTAACAGAAGATCTTAGTGCCTTTCTTGAAACTAACTTACCAAAACCAGGAAAGAAGAATGTTATCCAGCTTGGTGTATCTGATGCTAAGTTAGGTGCTGCCATCAATGAAGCATTAGGGATATCAGTGACGCACATTGGAGTTGTTCCTGAAGTAAGTAAACTCAGAATATCACTTTTTTTGATAAAGTATGACATATTTTGTCTTGCAGTGTTTCACAGGCTTATATTCTTTGTTTGTTACTTTTTTTGTGAGAGAGAGGCAGACTGACAGTCTATGCTTTCTTCTGAAAAGGTGTTTGCATCCATCTCCAAACTCATTTTGTCTGGATATGTGTGGCATAACACTGTTTTGTCTTATCAGTGTTCTTTTCAAACTCAAGTCCATGGTGTCTGTCATTCCTTACCTACTATGAGTTTTATTAAGCAGCATTTTCCCAATAGGATGATAATCCACCTGTTCATCATTAACCAGTCTTTGATAGTACAAATGAGTAGGAGATAGTGGCAGATGTTCTGTGTTGATTGGAATTCTTACAATAAATCTAAGTTTGCAGTGTGCTGCCATTTATGATAGTCATTGGGCGAGAGAATTTTTTGAAGGTTAATCATCATAAAGGTATTAACAGCACTGAAATTTCAACAGGTTGTGCGTGGTATCCGGACACACCTAACCCATTTTATTAAGGGCTTGACTCCAGCTTCTATGAAACAAACAGAACTTGGTTTGGGCCACTCATATTCCAGAGGGAAAGTGAAATTCAATGTCAACAGAGTAGACAACATGATTATTCAGAGTATTGCTCTAGTTGATCAGCTTGACAAAGACATTAACACCTTTGCCATGCGTATCAAGTATGTATTATTACCAGTATTGTTTATCACAAGTGTTTTTCTGAGTATATAATGAAACAATTAAATTGAAAAAGTGAGATGAATCTGCATGTTTATAATGAGTGTATGTAAATGTATGTGCTTGATGCAGTTCAGAAGATATTCTAATTTAGTTACTGAAGTCTTGAATACTAAACCAGAATGCCTACCATCCTCAAACAGCAACTTACTTTGGTCCAACAAGTCAGGATGATTAAATATTGAAAAAGAGTCTAACTGCTTCTATCACCATCACTGCAACCACCAACACTGTGATGATAACAATAACAGTCCAGAACAACACCAGCCACCAACATTACTACAATTAACCTCACCACCAGAGTGCTTACTATTTACACATCTACCACAACCACAGATCACATCACCTGCTATCACAACCAATGCCACAGTGCTTTCTTCACCATTATTCAAAATTTGAATCATTATTTGAGATTATAGTCTCCCTTCACACCATCATCTCATGAAATAAACAAGCAGCATTTCTCAGGCATGTTTGTCTGAAATGGTTCTAGTCCCTTCCAGTTCTCTCTACAACTATCTGATCTGTAATTTACCTCTTCTTGTACCTTCATCAGTACTACCATATAACTTCTTGACCAGCTTGTCATCTGCTATGTTATGTAAGGGTTTAGGTGTGAATGGAGACTAGTTTTAACATGAAATCCTCTTTTTGATGTGTGAATTGAGATTGGCTGGCTTATGGTGAATGATTGTTGGAAGATTATAAGCTTTTTAGTTGGGCATTTTGAACTTAGAAGGGTAAGATTGGTCAACTGTTTAAACCAGGTGAATCTGAAAATGTGTCTTT
>JAUUDW010632932.1:0-13693 GCA_032361385.1 Panulirus guttatus
TATATATATATATATATATATATATATCCCAACCTGAGCCAGGTACCCATTCTATCGACCAACCCCTGGGGGCGCATGAACATACTCCGCCACAGTCAGTTGTGTGTTCAAACATATGGTTAGTAACAAATGCATACAAATTTAGATAAAGAATGTACAGAATTCGTCAAAGTGTTTGTACCCGAAGAAGTGCGTCTTGTCAGAGTCCAGGTAGAAATAAGACAAGTTCCACACCCCCACGACGGAATTCCAGTCCTTAATCATGCACTTCCTTGTCTTCTGTCACGTACACGTAATCTTAATACTACTGAACAATTCTAAAAATATACCTGACGTGTGACGATCTTAGATATTTAAGCTTTTAAGTGAAACTCATCATTACGAACGAGTGAATATACCAATGTCCCACGTATGGTCAAGTATCAATGATAATATCATTTGTCTTTCTGCCTGAGGTCAGGTACCTGCAAGTTTACCCATTTTTCCTTTACTTGGACGGTAAGAGCTATACAACTCCTCCTCAACAATTTACCAGAACGAAGAATGTAAAAAAAAACACACAGGTAAGGCCTGAAGCCAGCATATTGGTGGCAAGTCTGTGCCACGAAATACAAACGGGTCCTTGTATATGTCGAAGAAAATAATGCTTTCCAGGGATTCCACACGGGAGTCTGGAGAATCATCATACCACATTTTCTCTTAACTTTGATTGGGGCAAAAATTTCGCGTGTCCCGCCGAGGATGCGGGCGGTGCTGGGCCGAGAGAGTTCCTAGAAGTCATACATCAGGAGTGTTGCCAGGAGACCCGTGTTGGGGAACCTAATGACGCGCGCGACCTGCTCGATGGCTTGACCTGCTGGGGGAATGAACGAAGCACAGAAGTACTGTACTTGACTCGTAGCTAATGCATGGTGTAGTGGTGAGCGTTGCTGACCACGAGTCAGCACGGTCCAGCCCGGGGTCGGACCCACATGGGTTCGAATCCTGGGTATGGTAGTCGGCCTAATACACCCAAATGTAGTGAGTATACCAGTGGGTGGTAAGTGTGGTGGATATACCAGTGGGTGATAACTGCAGTGGATATACCAATGGGTGATAACTGCAGTGGATATACCAGTAGGTGATAACTGCAGTGGATATGCCAGTGGGTGATAACTGCAGTGGATATGCCAGTGGATGATACCTGCAGTGGATATATCAGTGGGTGATAACTGCAGTGGATATACCAGTGGGTGATAACTGCAGTGGATATGCCAGTGGGTGATACCTGCAGCGGATATGCCAGTGGGTGATAACTGCAGCGGATATGCCAGTGGGTGATAACTGCAGTGGATACACCAATGGGTGATAACTGCAGTGGATATACCAGTGGGTGATAACTGCAGTGGATATACCAATGGGTGATAACTGCAGTGGATATGCCAGTGGGTGATACCTGCAGTGGATATACCAGTGAGTGATAACAGCAGTGGATATACCAGTGGGTGATAACTGCAGGCTTTTGATTAAAAACATTTCGTTGTCGTGGTTGGTCAGCCGTCCATTACATGAATTCTATTTGCTGGAAAATTTGTGTGTAAAAAAGTTGGCGATGCGTAAATATTTCCCGAAATTCTTTGCGAATTGTTCGTGTTTAATTACTGAACTTAGAATTTGATACTTGAACGAATTTACGCGACTGTGTTGAAAAAGTTGATGAATACCGTATCAGTTGTCACTTTCTAGTGTGGTGGTGTTGATGATTCGGACAATGGCTGACTGACTCTGGTGATGCCGTGTGGTCTGTGGCGCGTCAGACCACCACACTGGTGACCTGTGGCCGTTGACGGGGTAATGGTTGATGGGGTGGCCGTTGATGAGATGGTGTTTGACAGGGAGGCCGTTGACGAGGTAATGGTTGATGGGGGTGGCCATTGACGAGCTTGTGGTTGATGGGGAGGCCATTGACGAGTTGGTGGTTGAAGGGGTGGCCGTTGACGTGTCGGTGGTTAACGGGGTGGCCGTCGGCGAGGTGACGGTTGACGGGGCTCCGCTTGGTCTTGAGGAGAAGCAGAAGGGGGTTTAGGGCAGGGCTGGAGGGCATATTTGCATGGCTAACCATCCCTTGAAGAAGATCCACTTGGCTGACTGGGTCGCTAATGAGCGTTCCTTCCCGGGTTCCCGCCACCACCACCTCCTCCTCCTCCTCCCCTCCTGTACAACCACACCTCTCAATGACGTCACGGTACGAGGCACTGCTGGCGTCATATAAACGTATATATACATCCGTTGTTAATGCCAGTGTGTATGAGGGAAACTCTTGGGCATTTCACACGACCAGGCAATAGTAAGATAGAAAAGGAGATGAACACTGGATCTCGCCCTACGGAAGCCATCCATACTGGTGATGAGAGAGACGACTCGGATTCAAGATGTCTGAAGATACGGGAGTTGAGGCGGGATTCAAAGACTCTGGAAGTGGTAGATGTCAAAGCAACAGGACGATAGATAGAGGGGTCAGAACGGTCACCCTTCTTAAGGATGGGATGTATCAAAGCATGATTCCAAGAAAGAAAGGGTCTGGTTTGTTAATAGAGGCGGAACAGACGAGCAAGCACAGGCGCAAGTTCAGCGTGTGTATTGTATCACATTCTTTAGTGCATCAGGCTCTGTAGTGTATCATGCCCTTGTAGCGTATAATACCCAGTGGTGTACCATGCCTCTGCAGCGTATCATACCCAGTGGCGTATCATGTCCTGTAATGTATCGTATTCTGTAGAGTATCACACTCAGTGGTGTATCATGCCCCGACAGTATATCATACCCAGTGGCGTACCATGCCCCTGCAATGTATCTTACCCGGTGGCGCACCGTGCCCCTGCAGCTCATCACAACCCTGTGGCGGTGGCGTCCCTGTAAAGAAGACGTCACCCTTGGCAACCACGTTCACCGCGCGAGAGCAAGAGGATAAGTTACGGGCGGCAGAAGAGGACTGACCTTTGAATTCTGGCTGACCTTGAGACTTGAGAGAGGGAGAGACGCTTGCTTTAAGGTGCATGATCCCGGCGTGGACGTGGCCGGGGCGAGCAGAGCCATGCACCCTAACATCACATTACTGCGCGATGGACGGCCGGCTGACATGCAGACCCAAGCTGGCTCGCCATCCTCAACCTCTGGCTCCTACGCCCCACCTCGGTATATTCCTCTCCTTTTTTTTTCCGTCCGTCTCGTCTAATTAGCATTCCAGAACACATTGCCCCGCCTGACACTCGCAGACAAATCGGCTGATGGATGATGTACCCTCTCACGTCCAGCGAGGGGGGGCCCGCCGCCTGCCGGAGACTCGGCCGATCTCGTGAACACGTCGAGAGAGGCGATGGCCCTGACCTGGGTGCTTGCCGGACGGGGGCATATCATCCCAGGCCACGTGCGAGCCGAGGAAAATGTCTGCAAGACCAGCTGACGAGTGGCAGGGTCTTCGAAGTACTCAACAGGCGGCCATAAGCAGCAAAAATGAGACGAGTCACCACAGGGAACGTGTCGCTGTGGCTTCCTCCTCGCACACTGTCGAACGCAGTTCCCACATCCAGCAACGAGACGTGCACGAGAACACACACACACACACACACACACTCGCGTCTCTGGGGAACAGATGCAGGTGTCTTCAGCTGAAAAGAGGGCAATGGTGATCTTAATCGGCCGGTGGGGGGTTGAGAGAGTACGATCGCTGACCCTCACCTGCAAAGCCCCGCGTGACGAGCTCTTGTGTGTGTGTGTGTGTGAGGCAGCGTCACCGTCTGGCCGATGCATAGCGACCGCGGGAGAAGCGGAGGGAAAAAGCGAAAATCGATAACGTAAGTGACACCTAAAATAATTACAGAAATTGCAGTAAAACCTCTTAATGGCGGGATATCCTCCGAAAAGGACCAGTTACGCCTCCATCAGTCAGTCCCGTAAGTATTGGTCTCAGCCAATCACAAGCGATCTGATAACTGGGGCAGCCGTGCATACATTATCCCTGTGAATTACCCCAGTCATGTTAACCTGTGGCATCCCGAGATTATCCCTGTCATTTCCCGCCAGCCTCTTAGCCATGGTCTGACTAATGACACGTTGGCCAGCCACTCCTCATGGGGTTCTAATACCCAGCCTTGGCAGGCCGGGTGTTGCTGCGGGAGGAGGAGGAGGAGGAGTTCCTGAGCAGGCGGGATGGGCTAATATTTCCCCAGCAGCGGGGGTCGTCTTGCGCGATTTAAGGGATGACTGTGTGTGTGTGTGTGTGTGTGTGTGTGTGCTCGTGATGCCGAGACTGAGATCTCTTCTTATTAATTTCGGTAAACGTTTCTCTCGACAGACGTTACATCAAACGTTTGATGTTCAATGGTACGATATGCCTCTCTGGCGCTACCTTGAATCGTCGGGTATTAAGTCCAGCCAACGATCTCCAGCGCGGTCAAGTGGATGAAGCTCATAAAACCCAACGTAACTCTAGCGTGAGGCGGTCATAACGCAGCTGGCAGCCATCACCGACCTGTCCCAGGCTGGGGTCATTAGTTCGATCCGCTCTCATTGCCGTCAGGTGGTGACCCCGCCTCCAGGTGCTCACCTCGAACCCCAGCAGCTTTTAATATCGTCCCTGCCACAACCGTCATCTAACTCTGGGGTTCTTCTTAACCTGGTGCTCGGGAGCAACAGGGATAATAAAGTGCTCTCCCACTTGACTGAAAATAGTCACCAGATTGACAACTCCAGATCAACAAGCTATTTAGTATCGGGGAACTTAAAGATCTGGAGTCAACGCGAGACACGAAACACCAGTTAGAGCAAGATTTTTTGCTGTCGACATTCTGGGGATCATCTGAGTGTAAAAAAATACGTCCTTGGGTAAAGAGAGAGGCATTAAGTGTTCTTACAATGTCTGGAACAACAGACACTTGTGCAAGTGAGTTTTTGTGAAGAGAAGCGAGTGGGACCGAATACAGAACATCTGGAAGAATGGCTCAGAGTAACAATTTGTGAGGGCCAAGTTAGCATCAAGATACTGATGGGTGCTGTTCAAATCCAGGGATTGTAGGCAAGACAAGACTCTTCTTTCAACATTGGGTATTTTAGATTCATGTCTGTAACAGTTATACCATTTTGTCTGGTTCAGCAAACTCACAAAAAAAATGGCATTATCTATATTTTCATTTATATACGTATTTGTCTTATCAAAATGCATAACTGATGGTAGCGAATGGATCTGTTTGATTTTCATTGTGCCCCATGAGCAAGGCTGTCACTGCAGCGTCCATTTATGAAAAAAAAAGAGGTTGAGAACACCTGTCCAATTTTTCTGTATCCCATACCAGAAATAAACGTACGACTCGTTATGATTTTCGTGGCCGTTTCAAGCACCACAGCTGGGTACAGAACATGCGTTACGTTACATCATCGACTACGATTGCCATTATGTGCTCGAGAGGACCATCGTAAAACAGCTCCCTCATATCTCTGTAACACACATCTCCCATCTGTCATGCTCCTGCACACACACACCCAGCCAGTCCAACTGCCATGTTTCTCTTACCTCTGCTCATCTTATTTTGTCAACCTATAAAATGCGTATGGGAGATAAATATACTCATAGGAAACAAACAACAAAGTTGAAATATTATGAATATTCTAATTTGGCCGTGGAAGTATAATGAAATGTACAGAATCACGACTCATCGTGGTCATTTAGATGTGATGATTTGGGAACCTACGACAACCACCCATAATGGGACCCGCTGAGGAAATTCACCATCACCCACCGGATGCGAACCACTGGTTTAGGGACACCACGGAAATGACGTATGGATGTGGAAGAAACCCATATAAGTACATGCTTCTTACACTTAGTAGGAATGACTTAAATCGACACTGCGTTAACTTTTATCTTCCAATCCAATGGTATTGTATAAATGACGGGGAGGGGGGGGGGTTGTAAGAAGCTAAGAAGATCATGGAAAATGTGGACTAAACGTAAAGGTTGAGACACGTGAAATTTGAACAGATCATGTGAAAACTTTACCCAAGTTCCCCTAGCAGCCGAAATCAATTTTTAATTACGCTGCTAAATCTCAAATATACCAAACCAGCGCTGCACTAACTCCACCTCTCCAAGAAAACGTGAATATTACAGCCAACACACGAGCCTAGCCGCTCGTTCGCCAATCCTTCATGATAAGCAGTCAGCCTACGCAGTTTCTGTAGCTAACTCTCAAACACACAAAAAAGTTAGTATATTTCTCGTGACGTAATAAGGGGAAGGGCAGACCCCAGGGCCCGATATTTTGGGAGGTCCCTGAAATGAGAAAATCTGATTCCTTAAATTATCCCAAGGCTTGAAAGTTTTTTTCTTAAAGGAGGTGAGTAGAACTAAATATGAGAAGACCGGACTTTCCTTCAACCACTGCTTTTATCATTGCTGTACTTACCAGAAATTCAGAAATGTATAAAGCGTTTGTATTTTTAATAAGTTTATGTACTGACCCAATTTATCAACTAACCCGTACGGGTGGATGAACAGCTGGGTTGACTGTGGACCGACTGCCGCAACCAGGATTTGAACCTATGCGCTCGACCCTGGGCGGCCCGTGAATGCGTCACGGTCAGAAACGCTACCCGTTCCACCATGGAGGTCCATAAAGCTACAGTATACATAAAAATTTTCAAAGATCTGTCAGTGGGACGGGAAGAATATTCAGACAAGGGCCACTCTGATTCTGCCATAGCTCTCTGCAGCCAGGGAAAGTTAGGTGAAGCTTTCTCAAGTTCTGATAATTTCTACAATAATTTCACCTACTTTTACTTAACCCCACACATTCCCTATCACATTTATTACAGTAGGACAAGGATGTACCTTACATACATAAGAGACTGTAAGCAGTACATTAATGTGTTTTTCTTCCAAATCTCTGAGATATTTCTGTGGTGTCCCTAAACTGATACATTTCTCTTAACATTTTATGTCGTTATGCCTATCAGTATGACGACCCCTGGCAATTCTTCTTGGTTTCTTTTCTAGCTACGCTTCTTGAAATATAATACCATTTGTCACCAAATTCTTATAGATTGTTCTCGAGCGAGGTTTTAAAAGTTGAGTCAGAGAGCAGTTAGATTACAACCATTAAGTAATTAGGGGTAATTTATCAGATTAGCTACGCACTGAAACTAGCTTTGGATAATATTTATCGATTTTGCTTTACGATGTTAATGTAGTATTTATAACTTTGCAGGGGTTGTGAACGTGATTTGAATTATTACATTTCTCCTAGGAGAGAAAATTATACATAATCCTTCTTCTAGGATGAAAAATTTTCTCTAGGAAAGAAAATTATAATTAATCCTTCCTCAAGAATAGAAAATTATAAATAATCCTTCCTCTAGGATGGAAAATTATAAATAATCCGTCTTCTAGAACAGAAAATTATAAATAACCTTCCCTAGGGTAGAAAATTATAAAGCATCCTTCTAAGATGGAAAATTATAAATAATCCTTCCTCTAAGATGGAAAATTATAAATAATCCTTCTAGAATAGAAAACTATGAATAATCCTTCTAAGACGGAAAATTATAAATAATCCTTCTTCTAGGGTGGAAAATTATAAGTAATCCTTCCTCTAGGATAGAAAATTATAAATAATCCTTTCTCTAGGATTGAAAATTGTGAATAATCATTTCTCTATGACAGAAAATTATAAATAATCCTTCCTCTAGGATACAAAATTATAAATAATCCTTCTTCTAGGACGGAAAATTATAAATAATCCTTCCTCTTGGATAGAAAATTACATATAACCCTTCTCCTAGGATGAAAAATTATAAATAATCTTTCCTCTAGAACAGAAAATTATAAATAATCCTTCCACTAGGATAGAAAATTATAAATAATCCTTCCTATAGGATAGAAAATTTTTAAATAGTCCTTCCTTTAGGGGAGAAAATTATAAATAATCCTTCCTTTAGGGTGGAAAATTATACACAAGGAAAATGTGCACAGATTCCTGTAAATTTGTCAAACACTTGAAAGAAAGTCAAGAGAACCTCCGAAAACCTCACCTAACCTCCCCTAACAGCCGAGATTTATAGTAGTAATATATCAACATTAATGTGGTCTGCTGCTGGGGACCGAGTGGAATGGCCGCTTGTTGCGAGGTTGGGCGTGTGTGTGTGGCAGGAGCCGCTGCTCTGTGTGTCGTCTGTTGGGCGACATTAGTCAACGCGATGCTTAATCATGGGTGCGTGTGGTTATATTTTGAGATTCGAAAATCAACAGACAGGTCCTCCTTTGACTGCAGTTTAGATGGCTTTTACCGTCAGGTTTTTGTCATCAAAACTATGCAGCAAGGGCTACTATATATACAAGGAATGAGAGCGTGTGTGGTTCTAAAAAGATTCCGAACTCCTGAAGAAAGATTTCGATTAGTGGTTATAACTTACCGTTAACGGCTTCGGTGACCCGAGCAGTTGATAGGCTCAAAGCCCAAATAACCAAATAACTTCAGATATTTCATTCTAAAGGATCCTTTTTTTTTCTGGTTTCGTTAGCCTTGAGCTTGTCCAGCCACACTCCGAAGACTTCCACCCGTTGTGAACTTGCCACCTCCTTCGAGGAGATTATTCCAGTTATTTCGCTGACCTATATACAGACGAGTATTTCCTTCGTTCACACCCGAGTACTCATCGTAAAATCTTACGATGGTACCCTTTTTGTGTTCTTCTGTTGCTACTAATGAAGTCAGTGGGTCATTAATAGTTAAAATCCGGTACATCTCGATCATATTTCCTCTTAAAACATCGAAATTCCAAGCGTTGGTAAGACTTAGCGCTTCGGTCTCGCTGTTTCCTAAGCTTATTACTTATTTTGTTGTCCTTCCCTGTGCATTCTCTACAACATTATAATCTTATTGAGGTGTGGAATCACATATGTATTTTCTTACTTTAAGTGCAGTCTAACTAGTGCCTTATAAAGCAATAAAATCTCTTCTTATCCAGGTACTCCTATGTTCTGATTACAGTTGCTCTGTTGTTAGGGAAAGTGAGGTAATGTTATCACAGGTTCCAGTCATCTTTTACAAGATATGCGCCAAACTTTACATTGACATTTTCTCTGATACTTACAACCCTCACCATTTATACCCCTTTTCAGTAACGTAGAATAAGACAATGGTCCAAATGACGTTCCAAAACACTTGTATTCCCTACACACTATACATAACACTGCAGAACAAAATCAGCTCACAATATCTAAAGAAAATCGATGTATAATCAAACATAATTACATTGTATGTAAACAAAATTACATTATCTGTTCACTGACACTACTGTATTTTCAAAGGCATTAGAAGAAACCATCAGTGTATTAATTACACTTAGTACTCCTGATTTACAGGGCAGCTGCGTGATACAGAGCATTTTATAATATTAAATAAGGCACCAGTGATGAAGATCAGGGAAAATGCGGGGTCGCTTAACGTAAAAGTAGGTGAAACACTTTTAAAGATCAACAGGACCTCTGGAGGCTTGATCACCTCGCCTTAACAGTCGGGTGTACTGTGGTTTGAGGCAGAGGTGAGGAGCGTGTGAAATGCTTCCTTCTGGGTAGGTTGGGCGATGGCTCAAACAGCCTCTATCACCTTATGTGATATCGTAGAATTAGTGCTCTGAATCACTCGACGAACCTTGTACATCAGCTGTAAGCTTAGAATGCAATGTATACCATCTTCTTTCAGTTCCATTTGACAGTGACTACACGTATTTCCAGCATAATCCATCTCACAGCAACCTCATCTTAAGCCCCTGACCCAACTTGACTCAGGTAGGTACCTGAAATCTCTTATAACCTGGGTGTCTAAGTTACTCAATCACGTCACAGGCTGGGTGCATAGGAACACAGTTGTGACCAAAATGGGAGGCTCGCCGTGTCTAGACGACTTCCGCCATTTACCATCCTTTCTCTTTTTACTCCATGGAGCCATAGTCATTTACCTAGGCTTCCCTCGCTTCGCTGTCATCACCTGCGGAACGGCCTTGGTAGCACGCACATACCCATACTCCATTTAGGCAGTCCTTAATGTAGTCTTTGAGGTAAATCTAACATTGCTAGAGACCACTTAAAGCCCTTAGAACAAACGCTGGCTTCCTAGGTACCACATACATTCAAGACCTGCGTAATGACACAAATATACTTCTAATACAATTCCATCGCATTATGCCTGGCACTCAGTTTTTTAGACCCTTCGCATCCAAACCACTCCATAACCAACGACCAGCCCTAAGCAGAAAGAAAATTGCCCCTGCTGTACACTTCAGCAACCTATACAGTATCGAAAAATTCCCCTAACCCCAACAAACATGACAATGACAACACAAATACACACAGTAATGACCTGAAAAGTACAAAAGAAAAGTCCTTCCAACCCAGTCTTAAACGCTAGTCCACCAGACACATACATCTGAAACTTCATTCCCTAGGTATATACTAGTTACACTTTTTCGCCTTCGCTCTGGACACCATTCATCTCTACAGCACTAGAAATACCGATTCACCGTATCATGAGACTCCTCACACCCAAGATACAACTTCCACACCAGACACAATGAACTCAGTTTTGCTGTGCTCATCCAACAAAGACACACAGACATCACTACATTTCTCGAATCAAGGTCCCGCCCGGTGGACGTTGTTGGCTTCCTGAGCGCTGCAGAAGCTTTACAGAATGGAATTCTTCAGTAACACAGCACTTACCCACGAATCGCTGGGAAGACGGAGTGGGAACAAAAACAAGCTGAAATAATTTTTACCCATTATACCTCAGTAATAAAAACATTTAAACACAACGTGCAATACTGGACAAAACAGACACTTTGACCTTATAAACGCATGCATGATGGAAAATAACAGACGTTTTTCTGATAAACAACCATGTCCCAAGTAAAATCCCGGGATGTTTTAGCCAACCAGCTGAACCATTACGATCAGCTAGACTCAGGTATGGAGAGACCCACAACTTAAAAATCTTCGATGACTTTCAGTTATGTGACACTTTATCAATAAAAACAGTGACATCAATGGGCTCAGATAGCGTTGCTGCTACAGTGTATATCCACCCAAGGCGGGGATGTCATATGTTACCTGACTACCTCAAGATCCTTAAGATACTATAACCCGCTATATCAACGGTGATTTTAACGCTAGACATAACTAGGGCACGCTACCACAAATACCATAAGCAAGAATATATCAAAACTAATGAAATGCTTTGGCGCTCAACACCTGGAGCCAAACTTCCTAACCTTTATAGGCCACTCAGCTCTGACCGCACCAGATATATAAACACTTGCAAATGGCAAAACCTGCCACAGTATCCTCATCAGACAAAGCGACCTCACAAGCAGTAATCATATTTCTATGACAGTTACTATAAATCAACCGCTCCATTTCTCATTCCCGGTGCACAACGGCTTGCTATCCAGAAACCTGAGAACCCGTTCAGTGAGACAGTCAACAAACATCTCAAATGCGACCTCGAAGGACAGCAGCAGACTGGTGGAATAGACGAGGCTCTCTGTAAGTGGCACAGGAAACCATCTAAAATGCGCAAACAGCTGCAGTTCCCATCAGTACGTTAATTATCATAACCTCCTCGAACTTAAGAAATGCTCTATACCAGCAACGTGAAGACCTCCAGCAGACACTAAGGGAAAAAGCCACGGAACAACAATAACCTGCACTGGGAAGGATATACTATCAACTCCTTAGCGCAGAAATATAGTGACCCTAAAGCATTATGGCAAGTGGTCATACGCTTACAAGGGAATCCCAAAGGTAACATGAAATCTGAAAGTTAACAATAACAAAACTGATGAATGTATGGCAACAGAATTCACTAACACATGCAACACACTGTTCCAGATTACGCCTGAAGAAAACACAAACTATGACCAAGCTCACTAAAATGAAATAACCGACTGGATGTTTCGGGAGAGAGAGAGAGAGAGAGAGAGAGAGATAGAGAGAGAGACAGAGAGGACCCTCCCACGCCACACCATAGACTCGGCACGATTATTCCCCCATAACAACTGCCCCTCAGTGGCAACTGACTTGCCAGAACTTCGCACAGCCATCCGCAAAGCCAAGAACTCAGCCCCGGGGATAAGTATAAAATAGATAAGAGGCAAATCAGCTTGCTAACTCTCCTCTAAACACCACACTAAAAAAGTTAAATAAAAATGGAGGGGAGGAGGTGGAATCCTGGGGTGGGATGGTGAAGGTGACTTGGATAGCCAGATTTCCTTTGGCAACGAATGCTAGACCACGCAACAGTCGACAAGCTGCTGCGTCACATGTGTACTGTGTGGCCATCGGCAACTTAAGGGTGTGCCGTTTTGATAACTGCTTCATTCCCTACACGTCGAAGCTTTGGAACTCTCTACTTTCCCATGCCTTTCCCAATAACTATGACCTGGCTCATTTCAAGAGACAGGTTTTTCAATTTCTCAAAAATTCATAAATACTTTCCCTGTCTTATTTTTCCCCTTCTTAATTCTCTACAAATTTCAATTAGGGCCCAACCTTGATGTGGACTTTTGTCCATGAATGGAGCCTTAAAAAAAATAAAAAAGAATAAAAATAAAAATTAAAATAAATATTAGTGCAAGCATGATGATTCCAGAGCCTGCAATTGAAACCATCATGTAATGATTCTCAGAGTTAAGGGTTATGCTCCTAACTTAATGGTGTGGTAAACATCCCTTAACCCTTGATGATTGCCTCTTAGGCAGTAACAGCATCGACTCAGCCTTCAACCAATCAACATTCTCCATTCAGCAATTACATTACTCTCCATTAACCATTGACACCAATATATCTCATATTTGCTTAAATACAGATGTCACCCCAGTGATGGTCACCACTTAAAAAAGAATGATTTTTAGAAAGAAAGGGAAGGAGGGGCAGGAAATATATCTTGGAAAAAATTTTCCTGGGCCCACCCAAGAAAGAGCTTTTTATTCTTCAAAATTTACATTTCTCTCCTGGGTCAGCTTGTCCTGCAAGCCAAGAAAGAATACCACCAGTGAGAAAGAAGGTTTGAGAAAAGCTCTTCATAAAGAGGCTAAGTAGAGAGAAAAAAACTTAGTTATCTTTGGCACACTCAGGTCCTTCATCACTGATGGTAGCAGCCCTAAGACCACACCAGATCAACCTTTGACACCTCGAGTGATGTATCATTAACAAACATGTAAAGAATATCCAAAGACGTGTATGTTTGTCACCTCCATGGAAAGGTTCCTCAGAAAGGCCAACAACGGAAACGACCTTCCCAAACTGATGACTTCTGAGTCTTAACATACCTGCAGAGAGGGCTCACAAAAACATGTCCTTTACTCCAGAAAGAGATGTTCTTTACCACAGGTACAGATTTTAAGTGGGTGTATTAAGCAATAAAAGAAAAATTTTATGAGATATAGGGAAATGGGTAGATTAACCCCTTTTGGAGTGTAACTGAGTTTTTCAGCCTTCCCCAGTTCACAAAAACAGCAAATATATCTTTATTGTTTTAATCTAAGAAAACATACAAATATATAGAAAAAAAAATCTAAAAAGTAAGAGGTAAGGCACTCCTTGTTTTGGGAAAACTTACTATCTGCAGGCATGGCCAATCCTCTGTATGCAAGTTACATTCAC
>JAUUDW010632944.1:0-11214 GCA_032361385.1 Panulirus guttatus
CATTGCTTCCCTCAACACCTTCCTTCCACTCCCCGTCCGCTCTCGTAGTTTGATTAACTTTCACGCCGTTCTCGACTTAATCTCTCCATCCCTTGGTATCTGTCAACATACATGCTTTTTCTTTTCACGAAGCTTGCTCACTTCCACCACTTGTGTCACACGTTACGTCCGTCATTTCCCCTCTTCCGAAGCCTCTCATAAACTCAGCGTATTTAACCCCGTCAAGAAATGATCAGACGTTCCTTCCACCTTCTGCCCTTCGAGCACATTCACATTCATCACACTCTCCTCTGCACGTTTGTCGATCGACTTTTAATCCAGTAACGATGCTCTTTGACCACCGAATCCTTATTACACATGTACGCTTATGTATGCACTCTTGTTTTTGTTTCAAATCGTACTCGAGTCGCTATTCCTTTCTGAGCTCACACAGATAACCAGTTGTTCCCTTTTTTCCTTTACGCAGTAGACCCCATATCCCAGTCTATATCCTCACACGCCACGTCACCCGCCCATGTATAGAGATTGCCTGACGCCGGGAGTCTCTCCCGCGCACTTGGGCTGCCAAAACACCCCAGTCTGTTGCTCCTCGTATAAGACAGTCCTTCCTTTTTCATCCTCTCTTCACTTCCAGCTACGTAGGACCCTACAGGCCTCCAGTTTCAGTAACCTTTCTTTCATTTTAACCCACAAGAATCCTTAACTTACTTCATGTATAATTAGCCCAGGACCGATCTCTATGGAGGAGGACTGGTGTTAACCAGGACCTTTCTTACGTCTCCTGTAACCCAAGGCTGCGCTGCTTCCAGTAGCGGATGACTGAAGACTCCTTTGGAGTGGGTTCCTTGACGTGACTGTACACCCCAGTGATAAAACCTCGCCTTGGGGATAAGGGTAGAGGAAATAGACCACTGCCTACGTGTCTCCTTCGTAGAAGGCATCTAATGAGAGGGGCGGGAGCGGGGAAATGGAAATCTTCCCCTCCTGTATTACTGTCCAAATGAAGGAACTAAGGAAAGAGCCAGATGAGGATCTTTTATCCTCTAAGGTTCATTCATCTGTTGTGGACGCTACCTCGTTCATGTGGCAAGTAGCGAACACACACACACACACACACACGATAAAGTACTTACATAGTACCCCACCAGAGCGCAGTCTCTAACTTCCCTTCTCTCATCCCATTTCGCAACACATTTCCTCCCATTTCCTCTTCCTTCACCCACCCCTCTCCCCATTCCCCCTTCCTGGGCCATCTCCTCCCACGGTGGAAGCGCCCAGATTCCCCTGTTTTGCGACCAAGTACTTTATGGAGAAAAAGGGAATGATGTTATTCATCTTATAAAGAAAGAAATCACGTATCTCATCGCTATTCAGTGCATTCATAATGAGCTGTATCGTAAAATCGATTACTCATTATTAGTCATTAGGCCACGTAGGGCACGGGAGAGAATCCAATATTGAACGTTTTATTTTATGATTCGACGCAGCGGCTTTTTGAGACGATATCTTGGAGAATTCGTGAGGTCTTGAGGCAAGAGGAAGAACCATTAGTTCGACAGATGGATAGATACGAGGCAAGAGCCGATGGAAGCTATAGCCTTTGAAGATGGATTACGTTCGGGTGAAGTTAGTGGATGTCTGACGACAGGCAGTGAGTGGGACTGTGGTTTAGAGAACAGCAGTGAAGCGACAGCGTGCAACAAGCAATGAATAACATTCGTTATCGGTGAAGGGAATTCTAGGTTGGGGAATGGTGGTTCACTGACATAACTGCAAGAGTGTTATTGAGTTCGTAAACTTGTGGCAGCATTTCGACATGCAGTTCGATAACTTTATGAACGACGGACTACGCCTGAATGAAGTGGGAGCTGCTCGTGTTTGTAAGCTCCTCAGTAAGGCTACACACGCGTTTTGGTTAAAACACTCAGTCCATGTGGAGGAGACCCATCTTCCTCCTATCGTATCCTACGAAATAGGTCACAGTTTCATCTAAAGATATTTTCTGGTAACGCTCGGAATATACGTAATAAAATTTCATCAGATTTAGAGGCAAAATCGTTAGAAAGAAAATGCAGATATCATAACCATTTCCGAATCTTGGTTACAGAACGACAGTAAAGATTTCCTCGCCGAATACGTTTAAGAATAGGCTTGATAACTGATTCGCTTCAAGTCCCCCACTTACATTATTTGTGCCTCCTTAGCCACATTTACAATTTACAGTTTCTTTTGAATTATCTGTGTATACCTTCTAACTTTTACCACAGTAATCTTTGAGTTGCTGATATTTTCCACCTTTCACAAACAGACCCGAAAGGACCCTCTGGTCTTTTGCCATTTGGACTCCTTTGTATTCTTTTGTAAATGTATGTACGTGTCGAACTTGAAGTTGGCCATTACCGAAACCATTTGTTTTCCATCTGTTACCAGTGACTATATGAGTCTTTCCTTTTTTCGTCCACCGTAAACCTCGTTGCTAGTTCCCAGCGGCAATCAGTCTCAGCAGTGATCACGAAGGCCCTTACAACGGGTCCATGCGACTGTAACAACTCTTTGCAATAATATCAGGAGGTTGCAAGGGCTCTGCAACAGCCTCTGTGTATACCATCCAGAGCTTACACTTGCTCCCTGCAGTCACCAGGGTTCTCGAGACAACATCCTTCCCTCAATAGGCAAAGCTCAGTATCATTTCTCAGTCACGACAAGAGAGAGAGAGAGAGAGAGAGAGAGAGAGAGAGAGAGAGAGAGAGAGAGAGAGAGAGACAGACAGACAGACAGACAGAGACGGTTCTAGAACCTTTTGCCTCGACCGCCAGCGTCCACTTAACAACGGTGAAATTACGACAGTAATTCCGCCGCAGATTTCTTCCGTGCGACCGACCGACTGATCATCTCGAGCATACGTCGGTAGCCTATCTATCGGTCGCCTCGAGGACTCCCGCCGGGGAGGCGCGCGAGGGAAGAGCTTCGGCTGAGACTCGGGTTTAAAGCTGAGCGACGCCGCCCTTTCCCTCCACCGTCGTCGTCTTTGCGAAGACATGTGTGCCACGTGCGGTCTCAGGATCCCTTCCCCCCAGCGCAACGCCAAGAAACGGCGCCGAGTACTATGGCTAGTTCTCAAGAAGAACCCCATGACTTGTGGGTCGATGATAATGAAGTGGTGCGAGTTTTATAAGTCATCCAGCTTAGTCGTAATGCTTCATGATGACGCACAGATGATGCCAAAGGTACTGTAGATGAAGGAAGGACTGAAGGTATAAGAAAAGAGCTTTTCCTCTTCTGAAGGTTCACAAGTTGGGTTGACTGGCTCGCTGACCAGACTTCCTTCTCTGACATGCGAAAGACGAACTTCTTTCATGAGTATAATAGTCAGTTTAAAAGATACCGAAAGAAAAAAAATGTTTAGGTATATCATTTTCTTTAACGATTTTTCGTAATGATTATATTCACAGTAGTATAGCTGCGTCCCTAACGACACGTGTTCAAAGAAATGTAATCTATTGCAATTTGAATTATATTTCCGTCAATGATGATAACGATTCAGATATCATTATTGATAAGAATTCTTTGAATCATGAAAACTATATTGAGTGAATTATCACTGAGATGATATTAATCTGTTGAGCGGTTGTACCAAATGAAAGGTGTAAATGAACCGGAAACAGAATCTAACTCTGCAAAATGAATACGGGAGAGAATGTAATCGTTCGTTCAATACGTCAGTCACCCATACAATGCAGCTGAACTTATTTACGAGCACTCCCAAAGAATCATCATCAAAATGCGTGAAGTAGTCCAGTTGTCCAGTAATCTTTTAAGTCTTTTGCACCCCCGCAGGAACATTTTGCCACAGCTACTTATCACCTGAGAAAGAAGGGTATTTGTAAATTGCTTCTTCGAAGGCAGGTTTGAGCTTGGGGAGGGAATATTTGCACCTCTAAATCCGATGGGTCTTCACCGTTAGACGGAAGCAAATACTGTACACTGTAAACTAGGGGATCCACACATCTTAGACTTACCTCCTCATTAGGTCTAGAAAAGATCTATAAACAGCCTTAGCCACTAGTTAAACAGGCGATGGTGTGTCTCTTATCTTACGTCACTCCTAGAACTACCGTCATGCTCATTATTGGGTAATCGCCGAACGAGGTGTTGTGAAAATTCGATAAAAAACGCTTTGATCCGGGTATTTCGCAGCTTCGCCTTCTCGTTGGTGATCTTTCAACGTTCTCCGGCCGGTAGATTTCCATACACTTCTTTGACTGGCCTCTTTTATGTCTTTCGCTTCTCTCAGTGTTGGCATTGACAAAGTCGTGTCCCCTCGATCAAAGTTACCGACCCCCTGCGTAGTGGTTAGGCTTCAATCACAGTAAGATTTGAGGATCTCCAAAGGTTTTAAGAGTCCTTAGGTTTTAAGAACCTCTGTTTTGGTATCCACTGAAGAGACTGATGCACTGTCGAGGTCGCCCAGTGACACAAGTCAGTTTTTGGTTCTTGGTGTGGGAAGGATATCGGATACCATTAGGGATGGGGGTGTTTCCGGGAAGTTGATGCTCTTCTGAAACTTGTTAGGCGAAGGGTATTAATCCTTAAGTGAGGGGAAGGAGAAGTCATCGCCCGTCGACGGAACTCGGCCGTAGGAAGTTGGTCTCCGGCAGGAGAAAGGGAGGTGGTCGCAATAGGGGGAATAACTAAAAAGGTTGCTTCTCCTCCTCCACCTCCTCCTGCTCCTGCTCCTCCTCCTCCTCCTCCTCCTCCTCCTCCTCCTCCTCCTCCTCTTCGTTGGGGATCGATCCCTGTGACTGCGATTACCGCATCGCTTTATCCACTCAATCTCCTTCGTTACGTGCCACGGTGTCCTGGGAATCTAACCCAGAATAGTAAACTGCCGCGTCAGTAAAAGCTGTGTTTCTCAAGCAGAAATAGATGAATGATGGGGGAACGCAGCCGAAATTCACCACGAATCTGTAATTCTCGTGAAAGAATTATCAAGCAGCATAATGTCACAGAATACGAAAGTTGCGCATTCTGATCTTCAGTATCGTAATATTTTATTTGCCTTGCCTAAGGTTCCGTAAAAAGTTTTATATCATAGTTTGACGACATGAAATGTTATTGTTGTGGTTGGGCTGAGTCCCACTGGGAGATATATATATGAGGGGCATAAACACTCAGTAATTTGCATAGTTAACCAGCCCCAGACAAACTCAGTCTAAAAATTCCATAGGACTTAATTATTCATGGTTTTTTACGTAATAATGGCAAGTGACCCATTTCGAGAAAGGGATTATCGCAATGTAAGTTTTATTCTTTTTTTTGCGATTAATCAAAAAGGAAAAAAAAGTGAAAATGAGGTAATTTAGATTATACAGTGTTAAAATGAGAATGATTAACGCTAAAAAGATTCCCTGTGGTAGCCCACAGGAACAGCGACGCTGGACCCATAATCAACTGTGGTAACGATAAAGGTGACCACAGAACATCAGTAGCATTGCAGATAGCCAAAGATTAGTAAGCCTCCTATAATTTTTTCTCTTTTTCTAACTCTCACCTCTAAAACTTCACTCCCAAGAGCACTCCAACAGACCCCTCCCAAATTCTTAAACTCCCAAAACCTTTTCCCTAAAGTCAACAAACAACATACCGTCATGGCTTTATCTCCAGTCACATAAATCACATCAGTACCTTATGGAGAATGAATAGCAGTGGGGATATGGAAATGGCTCCCTGACAGTGGAGATAGCCAGAGGCTCCTTGATGACAGCGGAAATAGCCAAAGGCTCCTTGATGACAGTGAGTATAGCCAAAGGCTCCTTGATGACAGCGGAAATAGCCAAAGGTCCCTTGATGACAGTGGGTATAGCCAAAGGCTCCTGGATGACAGTGGGTATAGCCAAAGGCTCCTTGATGCCAGTGGAGATGGCCAAAGGCTTCTTAGTGACATCAGAGGCAGCTAAAGTTACTGCTGTAACAGTGCATGTAGCTAGAGGGACAGAATTTGTATTTATGGATCTACGTAATAGAACAAAACGCTTTCATCTTTTTGTTTTTTTAAGCTTCACTTACGAACGTCCTAAGGTCTTATGTGGTTCTAAATCAACGTCGGATTTTGACACTGGAGGCCATCGCCAGGATGGAGGCACCATGGTGTTTGAAAGATTAAAAAAAAGAGTTTTCTCGATGCCTATAGCGATCCCAGTTCGAAGCTTGTGATTCCACTTCGTCTAGAATCTCCTGCAGAAAGTTACTCATCTGAGCATGGGTTATTAAGCATGGTATAGAGGCTGGGTTGCCACTATATTGATCACATTACGCGAAGACCCGCCCAAGAGCTAGGGAGGAAAAGTGGACCTTCGCCTGTAAACTTTCAACGCCTAAATCTGCCTTTTACGTAATCCAAGCATGGCAGACGCTGAGGTACAGGAGGCGGAGGTTGTAGGGAATGATCTTCCGTTTATCGTTGTTTGTTCCACAGTGCACGACGCTGGTGTACACTGAGGAGGAGGAAGAGGAGGAGGAGGAGGACCGATCGTGTTAACTCATGGCTCTTGCTGGAAGATGGATTGGCGGAAGTCGTGTGAAAAGACCTGAAGCCTCTGCTTGGTTTTAGCTTTCGTTTTTCTTTCTTATTTTTGATTATATAAGTCGCTTTCTCAAGACTACAAGAGTGTGAGTGTCTGTTAGTAATATGACAAGATCCGGGAACTTGAAAGAGTTACGTCTATGTCTTTAAACCATACCAATTGCTGTACTCGTATTTCAAATAAGCAGTTAATTGGGGAGAGTTATTCTCACATCGTAATTGTAGTGTGAATAGATGTGAACGAATGAGGGCTTGTCTTCGTCATTTCGCCCTGTCGCTACCTCACTAACGCGGGAAACGGCGTGATGGTGAATTCAAAATGACAAGACCTTTGCAAAGAAAAAAAGATAAAGGAAAAAAGTCCAGAGAGTTTCGAAATTTTTGCAACTCATGAATTTCGTATTCAGAGGCAGTCAGGAAATTGTTCAGATTCTTACAGCTCCTGCTGGTAAACATGTGCGTCCTTTCAAAACTTACTCAGACGTCTGAGAATAGTTTTCCTTCTCAAAAAATATTTCCACTTGATGTAATCCTAAAAGTTTGTTATGTCTGTCTTAAGAAATACGGTGGAAAACAAGAAGTAACAGAAGACCCACGTTTAAACTCCTTTAAACGTACGTTAGGAAAGTGGCTTAGATTCAAGTCTTGATTATATTCTGTAGCATAGTTGAGCTACAGGTTAGTTCAGATAGAGAACTGGATGATATCATGAAAGAGCAGTTAGACCTGCTATTCTTGCCTGAATTATAAGACATACGTTGCAGGCTTATGGATATGTATGTGAGTATATACTGCACAGTACGAGGAGGGAAATTTACACTCGTAGGGCCCTATCTTTTATTTGTGTGTGTGTGTGTGTGTGTGTGTGTGTGTGTGTGTGTGTGTGTGGTTATTGTTTGTGCGTCACGGGGAGAGAGTTTTACACTTGGTGTTGCCCTGTCACTGAACTTTGTGTATATGTATCATGTCTTTCACTCCTATGATTGTGTGTGTGTGTGTAGACTAAGTCCTGTTTAGAGATTTCTTATCCTGCTGCCACGGGAGATGAGCTAATGAAATTTCGGTGTGCGTTAGTTGAATTACGGGAAAAATCTGCCCAGTGTTTACTATCGACCAAGGGGAAAGAAAAGAGATAGGGAGGAAAAGAGTTGTGAAAGACAGTTCCCTTATTTCTCAGTAGGAAAAAAGAAAAGCATCAGACGCGTCTCCCTGAACCATGAGAGCCCATGTAAAATACCTCCCTTGAAGCCTCGCCCTCCCTCCTGGATCAGCCAGGTCTCAGGATGGACTGAGACCAGTGGGAAACCAACCATTTGATCGGGAGACAAGACTTCTCCTTCGCCAGTGTTTACTATGCCATTAGCAATGTATTGATCATGGAGGCTCCGAGGACTCCCGGTTGTCTCTCGTCTGACGACCAACCCTGCGAGATGTGTGTGTGTGTGTGTGTGTGTCCCAAGACATCAGGACCTGTGTACATCCTGATGGATTCCGGATTGAGAGTAGAATGGGTTCAACTGTATAAATTCTTTCAATTTCCATGGAAGAATGTGTCATATTGAACTCAGAGTCCTCCTTTTTCTGTCCCTTAAACCGAGGATGATTTTTCGTTCACCCATATAGGCAGGAAACCCGAGGAGTATGACTGATAGCATTATAAAGGAAACATTAGCGGTTCCTGCAGCCCGTAGGAACGAACAGCAGGACTCTAAATAGGTCCTGAGGACGAGAAGTAGCAATTCCTTTATCCCCGCGGAAGGAAAAATAGCACCTCACGCAGGTCTGTGGAAGGAACAGCAGCAGCTCACGTAGCTCTGAGGAAGGAACAGCTGCCGTTCACAGACTTCCAAGGAACAGTAGCAGTTCACACAGCTCCGAGGTAGGAACAGTAACAGCTAACACAGCTCCAGAGAAGGAACAACAGCTGTTTATATAGTTCCAAAGAAGGAACATTAGTGGTTGACACAGCTCCGAGGGAGGGAACAGCAGCAGTTTTGGAAGGATTTGGCTAAATCGACACTGCAGATTTTGTCTTAGGGTATATGTTGTTGTTCATATGTGTTATTTGCATTATATGTGGCGGTGGTGGCGTTACACATGTTAGTGTCCAGGTGTTAATGCAGTTGGTGGTGATTCAGCTGTGTTGGTTCTGTTGATGTTGGCGATATTGATGTTGACCATGGTGGTGTTGGTGCTTCTGGTGTTGATACCACTGGTGTTGGTACTGCCGATAGCAGTGCTACTGCCGATCTTGACAGTGCAACAGTGTCGATATTGTTTTTCGGCCTCGCTGGTGATGCTGACGACTTACAGAGGGACTCGAAAAGAGACGCTTGAGGAACACTTTTTGGTCTCATGCGGAAGATTCTGTTGCTCTAGAAGCAGTCTCAACTCAGACTCACACAGTGGAGACTGTAAACGAATGTGGAACGCAATGTACCCTGGGTATAATGTAAAACATTAGCTTTTAAGAACAGGGGTTCGGGAGCTGACATATGCTTGGGGAGGACACGACTGAGACCATGTCAATGCACGTAGTCAAAGACTGTTGGCGTCTCCAGAGCCTTTGGGCCACCCAGGGAAGAGCTGGACATACATGCAAATGAGTCGAGGGTCAGCTGAAGGGTTGCTATAATCCAGACTAATATATGCAAATGAGAATGGGAGTGGAATAAGAGGATTGTTAATTGACTGTAAACCAGTGTAAATAAGTCATCTGAGGGAGGGAGGGAGACGAAGTGAAAGAGGTTAATTTGTGATGGGACGACTTGAAGTAGATGAAAAGATATCGAGAGAAGGAATTGGTGGGTGAATACAGAGTAGTAAGATGTGTGGGGAGGAGGAAGAGAGTAAGGACAAGATAAGAGAACTTAAGAAAGTAGGTATGTTTAGGGAAGAGTATGTGTGAGGGAACATGTTCATCTTTCTATCTATCGAACGATCTAGCTGTTAGTCTGTCTATCTGTCTACCTACTTATCTCTATATTTTTTCAACATTCACCTTATAGACAGATAATCAAATAAACTGTCATTTGATATAGAGGGATCGATAGTTAGAAACGAAATTGATTACTTCAGTAACATGTTAATACAGATCGGAGGAAGGATTGAAAGACAGTTAGACAGAAGGACGGAGAAACACACGAATAGACAGATGAATAGACAGGTGCAGGGACATATGGATAGCCATGTATGTAAACAGATAGATGAGAAATGCTGTTCTCCAATAATTTTTTTTTTCTTCCTTTTTGACTGATACATATTTTCTCCCACTCCACACTGTTAACTTACAACGAGTGCGACACTTGATCCTTTTTTTCATCGACTGTCATTTGCATCAGTCTCCCCTAGTCTCATATGCTCAGCGTAAAGAACTAATTATACATTTTTCGAACCCTTATACATCCGTTCCTGACGACCGGTTCGGCGCTTCGGGCGTTCTTTGTTGTTAACTTCACAAACTTTTCAGCCGATATTTTTTTTTTTTTTTTCCTCCTTTTACAAATTTGTTCAGTTTTTTTATTTTCTTCTTTAGCGCCAAGTTAAAACAGGTTTTGAAAGATTTTCAGGATGGACACGGAAACGATTTCCCGATTGAAAAAGCTCAGGTTTTGGCTGATCAAAGAAGATGTGTGTGCTGTGAATATTCTTCGTAATATCTTCTGTCAAGAAATAAAAGGTTCTCGATCGTCTGCCACTGAAACTAGTGGTTCGACTTCTCTGATCATTAGTTCGAAACTCGTATACCATGCGGCATTGACTCGAAACTTTCCCAGTTCCGATACCATGTGGCACTGAACCGAAACTTTCATCAACCAAACTGTGCTTTGAAGCACTGCTTCGAATGATGTTGGCTCGAAGTTTCATACTACGAGTCAGTCTTTTGAAAGTCTTTACCTTGTGATAATGACTCGAAGTCCAGAAGTATGAGATAACGTTTCGAAGCCCTTTATCACGAGATATGGCTCGGGGTTTAGTAGTTTGAAACAGACAGAGGGAGAAAGAGGTTCAGAAGCATATGACGTTTGAAAATCAGTTAAGTAAAAGAGGAATTGTTTTTTAAGAAAAAAAAAGATATTGTCTACATCTAAATGAAAGTAGTAACATAAAAGAGAAAAGGAGGTTCAGTTCCACCGAGATTACATGTAAATATGAAAGACTTCAAACACATATCAACCGAAATAAACCAGCAGTAAAAAGAGAAAAAGCTTTTTGCTTGAGCGTTCCAGGAAATCATTTCCCCGTCTTGAACTAAGCCCTTGCTTGGGTCACTTATTGTCGCTCACTTAAAAGACTGTTACGTGAATTATCAAAGTCATCGTCTGCTTATCGTACCAGTAAAATAAGAGGGGGACTTTAAGACGATAGTGGTATCCAGGTCTTTCTGTAGCGTACAGTCTCCCAAAAAAGTATTCCCCCCCCCCCCGGGCGTGAAGTTTCTTATGATCTACAACTGGCAGACAGAGATTAAGACTTTACTTCGCTGGCAACCTGATGGCCTTGGTTACAACTGCATCAGGATGGCAGTAAAGTCAAGTGTTAATCTCGGTCGACCAGCTGCAGATTATTAGAAACTTCACGCCCGGGGGACCGATTCTTTTTTGGGAGACTGTACATCACATCTTTCTGTT
>JAUUDW010632955.1:0-11214 GCA_032361385.1 Panulirus guttatus
CCTTCCACGTCTGACATGCACTAAGAGAGAGAGAGAGAGAGAGAGAGAGAGAGAGAGAGAGAGAGAGAGAGCAGCGCTCCCTCCCCACAGCCGTTAGCTCTCGACAAACAAACACACTACCATTATGTCTCACGAGCCATGAAAATACTACCCGTGAATATTTGCAGCGTTACTCATTTTGATAACAGCATAGCCGTTATGACTCGTCCGTGCCTATAAAAGAAAGCCTGATGCTCACCTTCGTGAGTCTCTTATGTCTCGCCTGTTCAACGATTTTAAGATTGTGCCACAGCTATCTTAGACGAGGCCAGCGTACACTACCACACCCAAACCCTATCACTGTAACAGGAAAATCCTGCATTGACTCGCTCAGCGTCACTGTTTCAGTCATCGGTATTTTATCCCACATTTTTGTCTTGCAAAATTCGGTTTTTCTTCGTATTCTTGCCAATTATTTGCTTCCTTTCTCCATCATAGTTTCATACACCATCGAGGTCAAAACTTTCCTTATTCCTTCTTTGTTTCTTAATTTCTCGAAGACATGAAATTTTAGATGATACCTCAGACTTCTCCATGAATAAGAACATCTCATAGTGGGGGACATTTCTTAAAATACATTTTTGATGACATTCGTCTGCAGATCCCGCTCAGTAATGGTTATTTATTGAATAGATTGCTGATAACATAAAACCTAGCTGTGTTAAAGTTCACACTTCGCAAATTTACCGTTGAAGGATTAGGTGTGAAATGCTTAAATTCATGCGAACCTAGATATTTTTTAGGATACAGTATCTTTCAAGTCTTTACTGAATGTTGAACTCTTAACTGTGCTAGAACCAACGTCCAAGGGCTCTCCGCCCCAGCTTCGACTGATTCCAAAAAATATGAATATTTACAATATAAGCTAGACACTTTTGTGAATTATAGTATATTATGAAGATTAACTACCGGTGTGTGACCAAATTCTGCTTCAACCCCATGAGCTCAACGGCACGACCATTCATTTTTTTTACGGCCAGGTCACTTATACTCAAATGTTAAATCGTTATGCTGAAGGGTCACGCCGTCGTTCCATAGGGATTAAGTATCAAAATGAAAGTATTTAGAGCACTACAGTGATTGGAGCTTTAACAGTCGACCAGGCGACCCTCGGTCTAGACATGGTTTTGGGGTTTGAAGAATTTTTGGGGGGTTTTGGTAGAGGGTTCCTGGGAGTGATGTAAGGAAGAGGAGAGGCCTTTAGCAGGAAAGGATGAAAGTAACATTTGGGGCGCAACCCAAGTACTTCATTATCAGTCTGATAAGATATACATGAAGATCGGCAATCCCAACATCAGGTCTTCAATAACCTTCCGCTGACTGAATGATGTATGTTGGTCCTAAAAACATTGCAAGGAACTTTTATAGTAAGACTGTATCATCGTTTATGGAGGGAAAAGAACCCAATCTTGTCAAGGACCTTGCTCAATAGGACCTTTTCCCTGCTACTACGTGGAGTGCAGCCCCAGTGTTGCAGAGGCCCCACGAAAGGGCCCTAGTGTTGAATAATGGTAATAATGATATTAAGGATAACACTGATGACTTCTCTAGGGTAGTAGTTACATAATGCAGGTGTGACAGGATGAGAATGGCTGGGAAGAACGAGTTTCGTAGGTGTTCACGCATTCCTGTGCAGGGATTCAAAGGGATTTGAGTCGACGAAGAATGTAGGAGCGATAAGTGGAAGATTTAATGATTAATTCGGCTGACATGTTTCCTACAGCTTGCGTCCTTTGAGCGAGTTCATCAGGGCATCGGTCATAAAGGTCCCAGATGTGTGGCTTAAGGACGCTACGGGTGAGAGACTGGGGGATGACGATGGCCCCTCGATGGTAAATGCCAGGCTACACTCACCGAGGCTTGAAAGGCGTGAAGTGAAACTTCATAAGGCCACGTTGATAGCTATTTTTGATGATTGTTGCAAATGACAAGTTTGAAAGACTAGGTAAAGTCCACGAAAGTGAAAGCCACAGAGGTCACGTGTTTCTCTAGCTTTCTACAGAGAAAGTCGAGGAAGCTGAGGAGGCAGTGGATGGTAGAAGAGGTTTTCCAATTACCAAGTTGTTGAGGGTCAGCGGAGCTTATGGTGCCTGTGTAAGTCCAGTCGAATTCAAAACTTTAATAAAATGGACCAGGAATCGTCAGGAGTGTCTTATGAAGAACCTGCGGACTTGATGACCTCGGTATTTGAAACACATTGTGAACTCACCTGGAGCTCAGGAACTCGGGCTCTTACCTAAGCGCTAGTGAATTTACTTCAAAGCATTGGTGCTCATTTTTAACGCTCCATTTTCGTATGATTGCTTAAGTATGTCTCAAAAGTAGAAGAGAGATTAATTCTAATAAAGTTTTATATTGGAAAAACTTCTTGCATGCTGGTATTTTTTCTTTTTTTTTGGCGTATAACCCCGATCGGACTTGGGAATCCCTAATTATAATCCGAATAGGGGTATGAGTTGGGCTTAGCCCAAAGTTTCCTCAACTTTCTCCCCGCGCTGTATGGTAAATGCGGCGAAAATGTGGCGTGGTTAAAATAGAAACAGCAGATAAGACGTTCACAGTCACAATCATGGCCCATGGTTCTTTGCCCAAGGCCAGGCATTAGTGCCGGAGGCCGCAGGAAGAGGCAAGGACCCGCCACTTGCGCAACACTGGGGTGAATCGCTGCTTTTGGCTCACGTGTTGACCAGATTAGATCCCGTAAGTTTTCGTTCGTTTTCCCGTAATGTTTAAAGAGCTATTTTACCCCTTGATACAGGCCGTATGTTGCTTATACCGTCATTTATACCTTAATAATTTACCATTGCTCTCGTAAAAAGGAGTGAATTAATTACAATTATGGATTATCCGTGTGCAATAGCTTTAAGATGGATAGCTGGCAGATTATAAGTCCCCCGTCACCCTCGCAACAGCAGACGCCGCCCCAGCCTTCCTCGGGTTTGTTTATGTTCTCCTGTAGTCAAATGACTGCTTCAGGCTTTATTTTTTCTCCTTGCGATGCCTCGAGAAATTACAAGCATCTGCATAAATATTACACAAACGTTTATGATTAATTTATTAATCGATAAGCGTGTATGATGGTATTTTTAACGTAATTTCGCGGTTAGTAAAGTGTCTCAACTGATGTTTTCATCCGGGAAGGCTCACCTGCGCACCGACCCATCGATGGATCCGTCTCAGATTCAAATTTTGGGTGAGTACGGCATTATTTTCTCCTTCAGAACACTTAGAATGGCTATTTTACGGTTCTCGCACTACGGGTAAACCTACCGTGAATGTCTCCCGCCGCTGGCGTTGTTGTCACAAACCGTTATGACACAAGGCGGGAGAATTTTATATTTAAAAAAGTACGCGGGAAGTAGGGGGACTGGCATCTCTCGGGGCGTCCATGGCGGCTGCTCAGAAACAACGTAGATAACTGGTTGACTTCTGATGGACAAGAATAAACGGACGAACGACGATGTTCTTTGCGCGTGAAGTCATTTTCCGTCAAATCATTAATGATGGTTCCGGAAGTAGCGTAGGAAGGTTGGAGTAGTTGATTTCCTAATGAGTTCCGGCACTTACCAGGGTCTGGGAAATCATTCGATAAACACCCAGGGCTTTTCTACATCACATGCTGACGTAAGAGGAAACGTAGAAAGAATGAATACCGATATTACCATTGACTTTTTCGGTATGCAGATGGGAAGATATGTGTACGCAGAATCATGACAGAACACACACGAACGGGGGAACTCCTTACAATGCGATAGGGACTGGCAATCGATAGCTCTGTGCGAATTGCAGTTAGCCAATCTAGATCGGTACTCTCACAAGGCTGGTAATTATGGCTGTTCCCTGGTGCGTCGAGGCCTTAGGATAAGAAAAGAAATGCTATGACTCACCTGTGCCTTGTCTGATTTTAGCTTCAGAAATTAGCCATAGTCGAGATAAATCTACAATTCCTTTTTGCAATGATATTTGTCACTGATTATTATTCTGACAAAATTTACTTCTTTTGATTTAAGGTATTGGTTCATTTAGAAATATCATCCTTAAGTCTTAAGTCGTGTATTTATTAGGATTTTGGAGGCCTTTTTTTTTTATTCAGGCATGGTAGTGGTGATACCTGTTATATATACATTTATCATTTTGTTAGGGCTTTTACATTTAACTCTGCTTTGAAATAAAGAAGAACCAGCAAATATGAAATGAAAAACAACCAGCAATTTTGAAATAAACAAGAATTACCAAATCAACCAGAAATCCTGTAAATGCACATGTTAGGTACTACTTAATTCATCACCCACTTTCCCTAGTAGAAGAAAAGGTAGATTATGATGTTAGGTAATTAAAGTAATTTGCATGAAATTTTTAGCAATATTTATATAGCCTACTTTGGTTTTGATATAACTTACTAACTTTCCTGCTAGAAATAATGTACCTCAGTTCCTTGTCAGGTAAGGTTCATTTTGTTTTTGTTGAATGGCAGGTCTCAGAGAGTGTTCATAGTTATATTAAAGATTATTAGCAGCAATGCTTGAAATTCCAGGAGCATGACATGCTCTTTGTATACCTAGGTTATATATATATATATATATATATATATATATGATATATATGTATTATTTTTGTAACTTGATTACAGCAAACCATAGATTTGGTTTAAATGTGATGTGTTATTATGCATGAACATATATGACTTTTAGTTTAAATTAAAGATTCAAAAATCTTCCTACCTTGATGCAGATGTTTAATTGTAGAAATATCCCCATGTATGTATTATGTTGTTTTAGTTGTGAGGTGTGTGCCTGTGCAATTTTTATCTCTAGAAATTTTTTATGGAAGTTAATGAAAATAAGTAAACCATGAGGGTTAGATTAGATGTTTGCTTGTATGTGACAAAATATGTTTTACAATGGTATTTGGAATTCCTATTGAAAATTACTAGAAAGAAAATTGCCTCTCCATTGGCCACTGTATGTAATAAGAGGATATATAAGATATAATTGTATTAAACTTGCTTATCATTTTAACCTCCAAGATCCGTGGCATAGTAAACCTTGTTCATGTTAGATATTTGAGTATTCAGTGAAACCAGGAAAAGTACTTTTTCTGTTGTAGAGAGAGATTTCTGGTTTATTTTCATAATATTGATGCATTATGCTCTTTTTCCAGGTGGTTTCTGCTAGTTGCTAATTTGCTATTTATTTCTAATTTACCATAAATGGTTTGTTTATTAATCTTTTGTGGTAGGTCTTCATACTTAATATTTTTTTTTTATTTACATGGGTATGGAGATCACCTTTTTGGTATTACTCATATTGTGGCCTGATTATTAAAAAGATTTATCAATTAGCTGATCAGATGTTAAATTGTGTACAGTGTATGAGTGATTTTCCAGTGAGATTGAGATTTTGGTATCTTCTGACAATTTAGTCACATTGATTGCAGGCCTTTGTTAACTTTTTCTGTAGTTGGGGAAAAATTCTCCTTCATGTGGTACTATTGGAGATTAAACTAGAAAGAAAATTCTATTAATTTTATTATGGCGTTAAACTTTGTAGTTCTTTTGATTACCAAAATAAAGTTGTTCAAAGTTGTTCAAATGCCCTTAGTTATACTGCCACTACTGGGCATATGGGCTAGATGTTATCCCGTCATTGCTTCTAGATCTATATGGTATTGCATTTTGTTTTTGTTACATAAGTACAGTATTACTTGAGTAAGTACTTTTCATTGTTAATGTTTATCACATTGTTATTGTTATTACACTTCGGATCTTAGTCACATTAGTTCATATATGTGATAACTAAACCCAGAACCTAGATTTATGGCAAAGACTGAAACTGATAAATTCAGAAAGAGCCCTTTGTCTTCAGCTCTTTGAATACATCGGCAAGATGGCCTAATGTTTCATGCTTAGTTATGCGTAAGTCTTAGAGAGCTTTTTTAAACTTCTGCTAAGATTATCAAGGGGAACAGTCATTTGTGCACCTGGAATCTTGAAAGCTCTTTACATGAAGAATGTTGATGTGGATTAAGAAAGTCCTTTGCTCAGTTTGGGCTACAAAATATTTTTTTCTTTGATGATGAAATATTTCTGGATGCCCTAAGGTATTTTGTAACTCATCATACATTGTATGATGTTATAGCAAAATATTTTTTTTTACCATCCCACCCTTTGGTGAAATGTTTTGATCTGTATGCCACCCACTAGTCGTCGTCTTGTAAACAAAAACATTTCATTGGATGCTCAATCTTGATATTGTTTTTGTCAGTTTTTTCTGCTTCCAAATTAATAGTTTTCCGTCTCAGTATGTATGCTAGGAACAATATGGGCTTTCAGTTGAGGACAGGACATAAAGCTGCCTCTCCAAATGCTGAATCAGATTATTTATGGTTTGACATAAACAACCCTAGTTTTCATTCTGATTCCCAGCAACTCTTACTACGCCCTATTCTACTCCTACGCTACCGCAAGTCCTCATCACTGCATACTCTGGAAGGTTTTCTTTAGACAGCTTTTTTCTTTATTAAATGGGGACAACTTTGTAAGTTATTCTTAGGCAGTTACATATGTATTCCATATCTTAGATTTGGAAAGTACTTGCTAAGGAATGAATCCCCCCATTACACAATGGATTTAATTACTTGTTAAAAGATAGTGTGTTTAGTTGCAAGTTTTCTTGAAACATAACCCTATTGCAAAGTAGAGGTTTCTCATATAATGTCCGCTAGGTTGAAATACAAGGAGGTCCCTGACTTACGAAAAGGATACATTCCTGACCCTGTTCTTGAGTTGAATCGTTCATAAGTTGGAAGATATAAAGAAATGCTTAAAATTAGAGCAAATACCTATATCTGACTGTAATGATATGGTAGACATTGCATTCCTAAGTAAATATAGTTCATAGAACATCATATTGAGCAACACGTGATGAAAGATGCACTGTTGAGCAACACGTGATGAAAGATGCACAGTTAAGTAGTTCCAGCAGTTCATAAGTATGAATAATTGAAAATATGTTCATCTAGGAATGGATTTTTTTTTTTTTTTTTTTTTTAAGCTCATTCATTGGTACAAGTGTTTTGTGGGTCGGATGTTTGTAAGTTGGGGATCCCCCATTACCACGAACCCCTGTATAGCAGTGAATTGCAATGTGTCACTCTCAGCAGCTGAGAGTTTGGGTACATTTTCAGGTAATGACATGTAGTCCCTTGTAGTTGTTGTATTTGAAAAAAAAAAAATCCCGTATATTCTTAAGATATTCTTTTCCTTTCATGGTAAGATATTTCTGGATATTTTAAAGGTACAGGATTTCATTACTCATCACAGATTTTTGATGGTGTCCCAGCACATTATTTTCTACAGTATTCCTATCAGACCTTCTTGTAACAAAAATGTGTTTTGCCATTTGCTTGCACAAACCACTAACATTCTTAGCAGACATACTGAAAAGGCTACACTTAACTTTGGGCATGGTTTGCCATGCCTCCAAAGTAAGTGTAGCCTTTTCAGTATGTGTGCTAAGAATGTTAGTTGTATCAGGTGTACAGGATGTAAGGCTATCACACTAGATATGATATTAGAAGTGCTTAGGTTTGCTGGTGGCCTTGTTCATTCAACTGTTGCCAGTATCAGGAAAAATATAGATAGAAGGGCACTCCATTACCAGTTGCGTTGGTATTCAGAAGAAGTGATGTGATAAAACAAATGGAAAATTGATTAAATATGTGGAAAGAAGACTGATAATTGGAGGATCATGCCAGCGACAACTTTGATTGTCAGGAAAGTCATCGAGTAAGAGGGAAGTAGGCAAGACAAGACAAGGCATGATAAGTATGGAAACACCTCAGATTATAATTGAAAAGAATATTCTTTCAGATATTGAAGATTTTAGAATGAAAAATTTTGTCTTCAAATTTGCTGCAGTTTGAAGCATTGTGTTTTATGTTGATATATGCACCCTAATTTGAATTGTTGCAAGCTGAATCATCACCACTGTATGTTTATATACATACAATGATACATATATATATTGATTCAGACTAAGAAGTCTGCATATAAAGATTTATTTAAAAGAATACGATAGTGAGAGGGAGAGAGTTTTAAAACGTGATTACTGACTAAATAAAGCAACCTGTCTGTTATGCACTGCAAGGCTTGCCAACGATTATGTGTCTTGTTGGCCAATCTATTGTTATCAAATATGCACTTTGTTTTACTTGCTAGATATTCACACTTGCTTCTTTATTGATAACATGTAGAATAGTATTTTTTCTGTTTGCTTCACCAACTTTAAGCATGTATGATTGCCTTGAACCCTTTCACAGTTATATAATTTATGACTTGAAACCTTTGTGTATATATATAGCCATAAAACGAGCATATAGAATTTAATCAAAATGTGTGTTACAGTGATATTGAAATCGTAAAGATTATCATATATTTGATTGAATTAGAAGGATGTGAAGGATCACTGACCTTGGTCCTATGCTTTCCCTGTTATTATGTCATGCTAGCATAATCTATTTTCTCCAAAATGTAGTACACGTTTTTACTGTTTTCCATGTCTGTATTTATTCTATGAATTATCATTCCTGTTTATCTTTTTAGAAATGTATTATGAAAATATTCTCTCGAATAAGTCCATTACGGTGGCTGTGGATGAGTCAACAGTGCAGTAATACTGATGAATTGGAAACTTTGATATAGTGAAGAGAGCTTAACACACTGTTGAATGATTATCTAGATTTTTCCATCCTCAGCTTGCATGTCTTGTGAATTCATGTAGTGTGTTTGAAAGATCAAATATCAGGAGAATTCAGAACTCAGTTTCAGTATTGATCATTTGATAATTTTCTTGGTAATTTCCAAATGATGAGCTTAAGATGTAGAAAAGTAGTTCAGAAATAATTGATGTCAGTTTACTGCACAGATTTCAAAAAAGTTTTCTTCTCTGTCGGAAGATATGAAGCATGGTTTTCATGGTATATTTTCCAAAATAGTTTTTCGTGAAGGAAGTACCAATGATAAAGTATTAAAATGTGTATGAAGTTATGTGTAAAATTACCTAGAAATTATTAGATATTACCTTTTCACCAACACTTCCAAAATTGAACTTAAGTAAAGTAAGATCATTGTTGCACACGTAAGATGTCTCCATAACGAAGCAAGTAAATTTTGTAGTAAAATGAGTGTTTTTATCAGAAGCCAGCAGCTTACAAAATGAATTGTTTGTAATGGTTTTATAGTCTTTATAAAGGAAGATTAATCAATACTTCTTGATTTGTTAAAGCATCACCATCTAGGAGATTAGTTACAAATCCTTTCCCAAGCTGGTATTTTATATTTGTTGTAGTTGATAGTTGCCTGGCAACTGCCAGCTGATAAGGTTTTGCCAGTTGCAGTACTTTATATTTTATGGAAAACACTGAATCGCTAAGTTTAGAGTTCAAACATAAGATTCTACATGCTTTATCTGTTAATTTTATGCACGTTCAGTGCTTCACATGGGCTCACTTTACTGTGATGCTTTCATTTCATTGTGCATTTTATACACCGCAGAAAAGTTGTCTGAAACTGGTACTAGTGTGTGTTCTATGGACAGTTTGTTTGTAGACTTTGCGATGATACTTGTGATGTTGAGGGGTAGATATTAAGTGGAATGTCTCAGGTAATTAAAGAGGGTGACGACGGATTTCAGTTGGGATGCGGTCAACAAGTTTTGTGAAAACCTGTTCGGCAGCGATGTACCTTACATCATTAATGGGAAGAGTTGAACAGTTGAAAGACAGACTTGAGGGCTGAGCGTCGTAATGGTCTTACCGAAGGTGGCGGCGGGATGGTAGCCCAGCCAAGGGACCTTCCGTGGCCGCGCTTTAAAATAAGTTGGCAGGTCTGGCGTGCGTCCGTCCGTTGCTTTCGCGCATCCGCCACCGGTCGCTGAACATTTAAATCTCCCGCCGTCTTGACTGAACGCGTTGCTGGGGGTTTACGGCTACTCAGATGACGGCCGACGTGTGGTGATCGGCTATAATTCTCTCTCTCTCTCTCTCTCTCTCTCTCTCTCTCCGCAGAGATAAACTATTAGTCTCCAAGCAACACCTGCGGTGGACGGTACTGGATCTATTTCCCTTGCCGTTCTGGCTAAATCAGTCGTGGTTACTCTTTTGGAAACGATTCCAGATGAACCCAGTATTGACAGCTTTTTAATGTGTGTGGGGAAACAATAGCAGTAGTATGGTTCAGCAGGCGGCACCTGAGCGGTGACTTAATCAGGAGACAAAGACTACAGTAAGAGGACGGGTATCGCCGGTTGGTGGTGCAACACTTGGTGGGCGCTATAAGTCTCCGTCTTTGCCTCGCCGGACACCATGATATTTTTGAGATGCATATTCGTGTGTTACGATGCGTGACTGAACCTTCTTCCCGCTAAGTGCGATGTACCAGCCCCGTGAATACGAGGTGGCAACACCTCCCCAAAGTGCAACACGGTAACCTTTGAGTACAATGACTGTGGGTTTTACATCCTTGACCTCTGACACTTCAGGGTCGTGACAAATGCCATGCCATCGTATCCATAAAGTCACCCTGCTCAGGGGTTGACGACAGGCTGTTGACCGATTGAATTCGACATTTGTACCAGGCAACACGACCCTTTCCACTTGACCCCCCCCTAGAAAAAAGTTGGTAAAGTATTGATTTAGAAATATAGAAGAATATTGCTTCAATATTATGTGATGATAAGGGAAAAAAATTTGTACTTAATAGAAGATTTGACGTGGAGAGGAAAGTTCCAAGTAATTAGAGTTTGGTAGTATGTTTTTAGATCATGGTCATTCGTTCGTCTGATAGATTTGAACGCTTATGACTCGTTATTTAAGACACTTTTCTAATGTTACGTAATCATTTACAGTTTAGGAGGTAGAGCTTGACAGTTCTTGTACAGAAGGCACGTAAAGGCTTCCGAATGTTTTAGAATTGCAGGTTTGTTCGTGCGTTGCTTGTTTGGGGTTACCATAGCAACAAGAGTTGGAGTGGCGGGAACTTGACATTGAAGTGCGCGCATTCGTCACCACGCGCGTTGGCGGGGCTGGGCTCCTCCTGGCACGTCCAACACTTCCTCCCGCACCTCGCGATTGAAGTGCTGCCCTGTTCTCTGGGGAAGTGCTCGCGCACACACACAT
>JAUUDW010632987.1:387-11213 GCA_032361385.1 Panulirus guttatus
GCACATGATTTTAGTGACTGTAGTGTATTTTCAGGCCGTGTTCACTTTTCTCAAGACACAGATGAAATGGGAAACACAGCTATAGTCATCAAAGAAAAGGTTGAGGGTTCCGAATATGAAGCTCATGTAGGATTCCTGCAGGTATAGCATTCTAGTCTGTTGATTTTTCTAGTAAGAGAAAATGAGGTTTAAGTCCATAAGAGACTTTCTTAGTCCTGTATGGAACAAGAAGAATATAGCAGCTCTTCTTGGCTCCTTTCTAGAACTCTTTTGGAGAAAAGATATTCTTAGAAGATTTTCCATTATCATATTAAGTCTACCCCTTCTGTACTATCACTGATAGCCACATGTTTGCAGTTAGTCCTTAATATACAATGTAAACAAAGCCCCAGTCTGTTACTTAAGTCTGCCATTAACCAACAGTGGACGTAGCCCACATCATGCATGGAGTACCCATACAGCAATAGAATTCCTTTGTTTAGATGTAGTTAGTGAAGGGTTAGATGTGATGGTAAGTATGCCCAACCAAGACTTTCACACGTATTTAGGGTATTTATACAGTCTAAGGCTTTTTTATACCTAATTTTATTATGTTGGTTATTGTTCATATTAATAAGGTACATGAGTTTTACTAGTGAAAACAGGAAAAGGAAGCTATAGGAACTTTGTTTCCATCAGTAACAGTTATAGATTTGCAGAATCACCTCATAGATGACTGTTACACAAGCAAATTACAGTGTCTGCATGGCCTTTTTTAACAAGACTGTGCATTACTTATTATTACCCATCTGTTTCTGTAATCCCTCTGTAGATAATGTAGCTTTGGAGTGTGATTGTATTTAGTTTGCTCTCAGTTTGGCAATTTTCCATATTTTTGGAAAAATGTAATAATTTTTTGTCATTACATTTGACAGTTTATCTGAAAAATGAAATATATATTTATCGTCGTTAAGGCAATATATATTTATAGTCAGTAAGACAGTATGTATCCATAATCATACTTATTTGAATATTGTATGTAGAACACCCACAAAAATCAGTATTCTTTTGTTTCTTTCAGCTTCTTCACCGGTATGAGATTACTGTAAAGCTGCCATTGAAAGATGCTAGTGAAGGATATCAAGTGGGAGACATTCCTAGTGTTTACTGCCATGCTGAGAACCTTCAGGTAATCTGTGTTCTTTGTTTTAGTTATTTTGACTGTGCACTTGTGTAATTTTTAGGAAGTTTGTGGTATTTGAAGGACAGTCAATCAAAAGAACAATATGATATTGTTCAAAACTGTCAAATTATTTTTTGAGGAGTTTAAGGGAATTGGTGTAGAGAAAGTGAACTGAGATGCTCAAATTTAAAATGTGACAGATTTGGGGTTCCTTATTCATCCTGATTTTGTAGGATGTTCGTTGTTGTAGGGCATGAAGTTATGGCTTGGAAATAGTTATAATGCCTTTTGTAGGTTTATGTAAACTTTGCCACTTGATATTTTTTACTGTTAATGGACTATTATATTCTTTTTTTTTTGAGTGATAAAACCCTTTTCACTCAATATGAGGAACACCGCTTGGAGCAAAAGAGTGAATTAAGTAGTAAATTTTGATATGAAAGTAGTGTTTGTACAAGATATAAAAGTGTGAAGTAAAAGTGGGAGTGCATAAAGGCTGTGTAATGAGAGCATAGTTGTATTATGATTTCTGGATGAGGTAGTAATTGAGATGGTGGCAATTGTAGTTTTTATTGTGTGTTGATGATGCTGTTGTATAGCTGAATTAGAGGAGAATTAGAACAGAATGGCAGCTTTGATGTACTTCAGGGAAGGATGTTGAATATGAATGTTATTGTAGGTATTGTCTTAAGATTTTGAAAGAAGTGGGTTGTTACAGTATAAGTATGAGTACTGAAAAAGTAGTGGTTTTTGATGAGCTTATGTATTTGGGATTGATGATCAAGAAGGATAGAGTTTTGCAAATGCAATCATATGCTTATGACTCAACATTGCATTTTTTCACATCCTTCAGTTCTGCTCCCTCTTCTCTTGACACAAATTCCTTAGTAAACTCAGACTTAGACAGGATATCTCAGTGGTTAGACGAAATGTAGTTAAGATTAAAGTTTTCAAGACCCAGTTTCTGCCCATCTGTATCAAAATTTCCTCACAACTTTCCTTTCTCCTTAGGCTGTTCTATAATTCCACCTCTTGACTCGGTGAACATACTTGGTATTACTGTAGCATCCGCTATCTCCTGGAAACACTACATTATGGAAATAGCTAAGTCTGCCTATAAGAAACTGGGAGTCCTGTTTAGATGTTGAAATTTCTTTTCTTCGGAACTGCAGCTCTTATCTAGGGTGGTTCTAGCTCTGCATCCTTACTTGACAGAGTTGAATTGAAAACGGTCCAACTTATGAACTGTCCCAGGCTAGCTTCAAAACTTGACGTGCTTGCACTAACCTGCAATGTTGGTTCACTTTCCCACTTCTATAGATATTACTTTGGTTTTTGCTCCTAAGAGCTGGCTGCTTGTGTGCCCCCACCACTATCCAGACCATGCAATACTCAGCAAGCTTCTGCATCTAATGATTACTGTGTAGCCATTTGCAACTCAAGCTTGGGCTGTTTTGATAACTGTTTCTTTTCCTATACCTTGAGGCTTTGGAACTAGTGTTTTCCAATAACTGTGACCTGGCACATTTCAGAAGACAGGTTTTTTGTTTCTCCAGAATTCATAAATAATTTCCCTTGTCTTTTTTTTCCCCTTTCATAAAGCTGTTTGTATTTCAGTTAAGGCCTGAGTTGATATGACTTTTGTCCTTGGCTGGAGCCTGCAGTGTAAAATAAGAAGTTTGATGGATTACTTGTCCCAACACGTTATTATGTTGAGGTGATAGCTTGATCATGTAATATGCAAAGAGATTAAAGATAACAGCAGAAGTAGTGATGATTGATATGTTTAGTGTAACTGAAATAAGGAGAATAGAAAAAGATTGAAGTTATGTGGATGAATAAAAACAGACCCTTTTGCAGCAGTATGACTGTTGAGGATACATGGTAGATGACTGTTTTGATGAGGTACACTTTAATATAGTGGAATACATAAGAAGTCGATCACAAATGAAAAAGAGATGTAGTGGATGAAATATTTAGGGACAGTCTTACTTGAAACTACTTATGAATGTAAGGAGAAAAACCAAGAGAAAAACTTAGGACCTCTGTAAGTGTGGATGCACATGTTCTTCTTTGAATATGGGACATTAATATGATGTTTTGGAATGAACTGTGAGATTCACTTTATCATCCCCTTGTACCATAGATGGAAACTCAGTTAAATATATTACATTAATATATTTTAGTCTTTTTTTCTACTTTAGTTATGCTAGCAAAGGCAAGTAGAAATCCTCTGTGGTGGTATATTACATTACATGTTATCTGTTTGTCCAGTCTGTCTTTTATCCATCAGCATTTTGTTTTGATCTTATATCATTATTTATGATTACTAGATTTTAACCAAATATAGTGCATGGCTGTGAATAAGAGCTAAGATTAGTGTGGTAGTCAGTATTTTTCTTCTTTTACAGTTTGACAATCTTTGGGAACTATTGTTTACATGGCTGTAACATTGTTAATGGTGTTTCTAACATAATATTGTAACTCTCTAGATTATGTTTAATTATATTTCAGAAAAGACTGTTTACTAAGTATTGTCTAAACTTTGTTAAAAGGCACTTGATGATGGTGGACTAGAGGTGTCTTTAGAACTGTTAGCCCACAAAGAAAAGTTACTGCGTGAGAAGATCATCCTATTAAAACCTAGAGGTGGTGAACTTAAGCTGACCATCCTTGCTCGAGTTTTAGGTTGGTAATGATATTATTTGTCATGTATAATCCTTCAGAGATATTATCTCACATTAGTCACATTTTATCTTATCATTCTTAAATTTTCATCTTTTTACTCTCCTCTACCCTCTATCACTCGTTTTTCTTTTCTTTTTCCCTCTAATCCTTGTTTTTCCTCCTTATCTCTCTTTTTTTTTTCACTTTGTAAGCAAAGAAAATATTATAATCTTGTGAATTGTTGGAACTTAAAGCTTGAATTTGAGTACGTATTAGTAAGATAGTGTTTTTCATGCCAAATAATTAGTGGCATGATTGTGAGAATTTTCGTAATAAGAAACAGAAAGTTGTTGATGAAATTGTTCATAGTATATATAAAAAGTAGAATTGAATGTTGCTGTATTGTGTGGCTGCATTTTTTGGCCGCAAGCTAAACAGATGGAAGTTAGTGAATTAGGAAGAATACAGTAACACTTCACAATTAGAACTGAGGGATAAAAGAAATTTTTTAAAATCTGAAAGCCTCTCAACAACTTGGAAACAGAACTATCAATTCAGGAATTATTCCTGGGAACGTGCTGAGAAGATATCAGACTAAAATACAGTATAAGAAAGTCCAGCAAAGAAGCTTAAAAAATTAGTCATTAGAGCTACAATAGAATTAAGAAATATGCATGAAGTTACTACAGAAACATTTAAAGTAAGGTTAGACCAGTAGATAAAGTCAGTTCCAAGTGAAACTAGAAGCAGTGATCACAATAAAGTAGTGGCTACTGAAAGAAACAGCATTATCCAAGAAGCAAGATGTGTTGAGTACCACCTGCCTTTTTGGCAAAATCTTGTCAAAGGTATTCAGAGGCACTGTACTTTAGTACATAGGCACTCCCTTTAACTTTGCATTTTCCTCATTTTCTTCCTTTTTCATCTTTTTTTTCCTTCTTGTTTCATTTATATACTTATCCCATTTTTTCTTTAAAACTCTCTTTTTTCATGCTTCTGCCATCTTTCCCATTATATCCTTAGGTTCCACTTGTTTCACTTTATTACTTTAAGGGATTTTATTGTTCCCCCTTCTAAATTTCTCTTCTTATCTTGCTATACCCATTTACCTGCCACCTAAGGAAGGATGAACAGTATGGTGAGCTGCATGTCATTGTATGAATATAACTAAATGTATAGTGTTTTTTTCTTTATGTAATCACCTTTCCCACTATAGCAGGATTGTCTCAGGAACAAATGAACGATGACCTCATTTGCATTTCTAGCTACTGTCTACTGACAGGTCCCACAAACTACCATACAGTTTATTTTGACTGCTTGATATTACTTGTTTCAGCCAATTAACATCATTTTTCCCACTATATACCACATCAGTCCAGTTATCATATGTAATGCATGCCTCTGACCCTCATATATGTCTTGGCCCCGGTTTTCCAAAACCTTCTTTCCAGCCTTACATCTCCTTCTCAGCCTATTTCTTCCCCTTGCTCACTCCACTTCTGACATATAGATCCTCTTAGTATTTCTTTGCTCATCTTCTCCATACTCCTGAACCATACTGGCATGGCTTTAGGCCCCAGTCACTCCACAACCACATCACACACATTCTTCATGCACACGGCAACACGTCTTGAATGGCTTTTACCCCCACAAAAAAAAAAAAAAGCTTTTAAAATTGTCCGCTGACACATCCTCATACAAAACATAACCTAACTTAACTTTGTCTTCTCCATCCTTCCCTCACCAATTTGGTCTTACTTCCTATTCCAGGAGTTCCTTCTGACTTTATGAGCTCCTGCAGCTCTGAGAAAGCTGGTCACATTCACTGGGTGGGACTATAGGTCACAAGGTATAGTGATGTGAGTGCATTTGTGTGAGGAGGGTGCAGGACAGTTGTCGTAGTTGCATCATGGGCCTGAAGAATTTTGGAATTTGTTGAAATAGTGTTTTTTAGTGTTGTATGGATGGATGATGTCCAGAGCTTACATGGAAAAATTCTTCCTTTTGTTTGTCTGGGATGTGTATGTCTGGAGGGGTAGATTTAAGACTGAGTTAAGAGGGCAGTTTAATGCTTGTTGTGTTACTTCAGTGTGTGTGTGTTTTGTTAGTTTTATGTATTTGTGACTAGAGATTGCTGAAATGTGAGCTAGGGGGAAAGCTTTTTATTTGTCCCTGGGGGTTGGTGGTTCGTGAGGATGGGAGTGGTCAAGTACTCTAGCACAGAATTAAGTGCTGAGCATGTTGAGGTGATGTTGTTTTTGGAGGATCTTTATTTCATTGTGTAGGTGTTGAGTGCTTGTGTAGTTGCTTTGCAACCAAGGATTGTCTTCAAGTGCTCAAATTTTGTGGTTTGTAGCTCTGTTCTATTTGTTTTTGTGAAAGCGGGTGACCAGGCTACTGCAATTTCTACAAATAAAATCATGTATAACTATTGGACACTTCATATTGTGTTACCAATAATTGATACTTTCATAATTTGATTCAACAGTAACAGCTGATGAAACCTCAGTATGTATGTGAAATATTCTGTTGGGATGGGTATGATCACATTATCCACAAAATACTATTATCTGTTCACACTCTTGGTCCCCACATATGAGTTGGTTATATTGAATAAGGAATTTCAGATCAACTGTTTAAGACTGTGCATTAATCTTCTTTGGCATGCTGTTGTCTGTTAGCCTGAAAATCCATTGTTAGTACAGCATGCTGTGTCATCATATGTGGGGACCAAATAAGAGTCGTTGTTTTCCATTTCAGGTAAAAGAAAAGGAACACCAATGTTACGTGATGGCATAAAATGCATCAATGTAGAGCAGGATGATGAATCAGAAGCTTCTGATTGGCAAGGCTTCACATAGGAATACAGTATATAAATAGAGTTGATTGTCAGGTATTGTAGCATGTGCTACATCACCTGTGTAAAATACTCCTTTAATATTACAAGTACTATGAAATATAATGAGTTGGTCAGTATTTTAATCAACATTTTGGTCAGTATTGTGATGAGCGTTACATACTATAGAGTGTTTACCATAAATTTGAATGTTTTCTTCGTAGTGTTTAATTGTACTTGTTTTGTCACTTGATAATATTTAAAACTTTGTTCAATTCATAACATTGTTATGGACCATCCAACCAATTCTTCCATAATTATTTATATGTATTGTAACAGAATGTATTGTGTTTTGCTGTAAGTTCCTTTGTCAAAAGTTCTGATGTCTCTGTGATGATTGTTATGGAATTTTATATTGACAGATTAATCACTTTTTAACCATGTCAAATTAGCTTAGTATTCAGTGGCCTTTATGTCTTGACTTTAAATAAAGATATTTTTTTTATATGGAAAAATGTTTATTGGCTTCTCACTTAAGTTGGAGGGGGTAGTGACAAGGTAAAGAATTCCAATAGTGAGAGTGGGAAAAAGTTTAAAACTTAAAAGTTTAGTTACATGCATATAAGTACATTATTCACATTAAAGCCTGTAAGAATCACCTGGTACTAGATTTTATAATCATATATGAAAATCTCTGTCTTGGATTTTCAATAGAATATTACCATCATATTAATGAAAACTGTCATCTGAATGACTGGATATTGGTAGTTTTCTCATCATATAACATTACTACATCTTAGTTACCTTACAGGACTGCTTACTTGATGGTCAAATAATAGGATCCATCTTGTTCACTTTAGGTTCAATGATAACCATATTCTTATGCATAATGGTGAATGCTTGCTATGTTGTTGAATGCCGTAGTAAGTCTGTTAGAGACGAGAGGTCGTTCTCTTTAAGCTCAATATAGATAGAACACAAGTGTGATGAAGCTTGACAAATACCTGTGAAGTTCCTGCTGTTATGGCAGGTATGATAAAACAGATTGTATTTCACGCTGTTTAAGACAGTAAAATATTCTTTTGGCCATTTTAGTGCGGGTAATGCCTACCTTATGAAAATATTATAAGGAAGATGAACTAGGATTTTATTTTTCTGGGTATGTAAGACAATGTTTTTGAGATGATGGGTAAACTTTATCATTTCATCTTATATAATGGGGCAAAATTTATATAATTTTATGTTGTAGTGCCTAATCTAGTAACAAGCAAGTCTAATGCAGCACACAAGCTTAGCTTGTAGTGGGCTTTAGAATAACCTAGTCTAATATGTGTGAAGCTTTACTACATAGTCAGTCAAATGTACAATATTTAATTATTTATTTTAAATTTACCATTTACCATAGAATTAGTGTTGATAAAAGTTAACGAACCATTGGATACTTAAGTCACAAATTAATATTAATGAGATGTTTTTCCCAAAAAAATTGTTTTCCAGTTGGAAATTTTAGGGTTTTTTGTAGTTTTCTTGAAACACCATGAACAGCATGATGTCATGGCTATGACACGCTAGGACATTGCTGGTGCTAACATGTGATATCTGGGGGAGTTGATCCACTTAGCAGTGAGCTGTTTTCTTTGCATGTATTATAAGGCATTATGCCTTGCTGTTATGAGTTTGGTAGTCACAAAGGTGAAATGTAGTAAAGTTAGTCTTTGCAGTTGTCCGTGCTTCTTGTGAATATGTTTAAGATACGTCTGTGATATGGATATTGATGTGGACTTTATGTAAAAAGAGCTTGCTATTGTTTGAAAAATTACCCACTTGTTATTGTTAGTATAAAAAGTAGTTAACACTGGTTTCACTTCTGTGGAATAGATTGCTTGCTTCATGCATGCTCCAGTTATGATTTTGTTATTGATATGTAGACACCTTTAATAAACCTAGTCAACTTGATCTTAAGTATTTTTGAATACTTTAGAACAGTGTTACTGTCCATCAGTCCACTTTCCCTGCTGCCGAAAGTAGTACAACCTCGGGCTGCAGGAGCCTTTAGAAAGGTCCTGGGTAACACCAGGACACTCATAGAAATTGGTCCTGGGGTGATTTTAGATAAAATACAAATAAATCAACTGTTCTTAACCTGTTTTGCAGTTTCAAGGTCTGCATTATTTTAACAGGTAAATGCTTGATATTATAATTTTATTTATTGAATTTACAATTGTTTTTGCATGAGACTGAATAACAGCCAGTTACCGAGCCGTATCATGATATCAACAAACTAAATTCCCTGGCATCAAGTCAGCAGTTCTTTTGTGTATTATATGTAGGTTTTTGGTTACAATGAGATATTTTCTCCATTTTACTGATGTGTCAGTTCATTTCCAGTTGACATTAGGATGAGCAGACATGCACCCACTGTCATAAAAATGTTTCTGTCATTCCCAGGGTGTATACATGGAAACACTGTTGGTGATCATGGAACATGACAGCATAGAACAACTTCAATTTCCTGAATCCTATGGTGAGTTTAATTCCATAATTTTTAGGATTGACTACACTGAGAGGTTTGGTTAACACTTCTACCTCAATAGTTATGATTTTTGCCCATGGTTTGTGCCAGGCCTTACCAAATATGTGTAAGATGAAGGTTCAGTAGCATTTAGTGGTGCATTAAGCTGTACACAAAAAACATTATCTTAAAACACAATCCTCAAAGAGTGAGCACATATGATTGGGAGGGTTACAAGACAAAATGGCAGGAGTCAAGGAAAAGGTATCAGCTGAAAAGAAGGCACTTAACCACATTTACTCTCCATTACTCTTCCCCATTATGACTTACCTTGCTTGCTTCAGTTCAATGTTACCTCGCAGCAGTCCTACCAAAACCAATTTGACTCAGCCCTGCCTCTTATTACTATACCTCACTCATTTTGCATTACGATAGCCAGTCTCATTTCTTGACAACTCCAAGCGATTTAATTCTGTCGTTTGTTGCCCAGCCTGACCTAATTTGATAGCCTAGTGCCCAGCCTGACCTAATTTGATAGCCTAGTAAGAGAGATTTGATGTGAAACGAATCCTTAGGTTATCCAATATCTGCTTAATTTTTATATTAACACTAGTCCAGGGGTTCCCAACCTGGGGTACATTTGCACTTCTCAAAGGGTACATAGGTGTCTGAGAGTATAACCATGGTGTACACTTCTGTACAGTGTACACCATGAGTAATGTAGAACATAAGCAATATAGAACACCCTCGTTACAAATCAGTATAGAAGCCTTATATAGTCTCTAACAAATTTCATAATAAAATAAAATCAGTATAATTTTATTTTTTGAGGGGTACATGGGAGCCTGTCAGAATGCCCAAGGGGTACAGAGAAAGAAAAAGGTCGGGAACCCTTCCACTTGTCCATTTCTGTTCATACTACTGAATATTGTGCAACCCTGAAGCTGCAGGAGACCCTGTATTACTGATAAAGGAGTCTTAGAGTTATATAAGTAATGATTATGAATATCTTTTCGTATTCTGCTAATCTGATGTATTATGGATTTTTTTCTTACAAATCATGGCATTTATTCAAACGTGTACATTGCTCGTAGTGTGCTTCCTAGTTATATTACAATATATGAAGAGTAATAAACACATTCAGCTTAACTCATTAATTGTTGAAGATTCAGGAAGAAATATGTTTAAGCCGTAATTCACTAGAATGGTAAAATGATAATCTTGACAATTAGGAAGATTAATAGTATCCCTTGCATTGAGTACTTAAGTTTTCTTAATTACCAGTGATCACAGAAAACGTGTATTTTGGTAAACAATGATAATTGAAGCACTGGATTATTTGCTTTATTTAGTGAAAACTTAAAGCCCATCATTCACTCTTATAGTGTATCAAACGTTTTGAAAGTTAGAATGGTTGAATGTAGTTTATGGATGGATAAGGCTATTTCAGCGAATCGTGTGTATATATATATTTCCCGGGATGTGATTGATTATCATATTTTACACGTCTGAAATTAACGAATTTGGAGCAGATCATAACAATGGCAAAAGTAATATACTTGCATAGTTTTCTTTTTTTTATGTTGAAGGCTCCAGTCACGGACGAAAGTCCACATCAAGGCCGGGCCCTAATTGAAATATAGAGAGAA
>JAUUDW010633009.1:0-11212 GCA_032361385.1 Panulirus guttatus
AGGGCAACTACATATGACTCCCCAAAATCTTTAAGGGATGATGCCCAAACATTAGTAAGATAGGAAAGAATATCACCAGTGGATCTCGCCTTAAGGAGGCCATACTGGTGATCAGAGAGAAGACTGTGATTTTCGAGGTGTTTAAGGATATGGGAGTTGATGGGACGTGTTATCTGTGGCTTATCACGTTCTAACCGCGAGTAATCCGACAGTAGGTCAGCCCATGGTAACGAAGACGGGGTATGAACCAAGTATATTTGATAGTGAGCGAGCCAAGTGGGTCAAACCGGAGGAGGTTTTCAGGCAGTTAACACTGGAGGAGGTCTTTAGTAGGTCACACTAGGAGAGGTCTGCTGGGGGGTACACAAAGGAGGTCTTCAGACGGGTCATACTTAAGATCTTCAGGCAGGTCGCACGTACGGTGGGGCCTCCAAAGTAGCCCTGCAAGTCCTGCAGGTCGAGGTAGAACAGTGCAGGTCAACGAGTGGTCTCCCTCTCGACCCGTCCCTCTCTCCCCACACACACACACACCCGGTACTCACATAAATCCCTCCATTTTTTCTCTCCACCACCTCCGCTTTCCCTGAATCCTTGTCCATCTTCCCTCACCTTTATCATCTCCATCTTCCGCACTCACTACTGTCTCTCCTTCCTCCCCACTCTGCTTGGTGGCCCCTTTCTTCAACCCCTCTTCCTCTCTCCTCTCCTCAGGCCAACATTTTCTTTCGATTTCTTCAGGAGGCTTCACAGCTGAAGTCTGCGAGCAGGAGAGTCGTAGAGGGAAGGAAGACACGATTTAGCTTTCAAGGTTTTTTTTCCCTGAGGTGAATATCTGCGTGTGTGTGGCGAACAGCGCAGTTCATGAACAGCTGGGCAGCTGTGGTTGGCCCAGAACACTTGTGGTTACAGAGGCGTTGAGCACCATGACACCTCAACAACTGTGGTTGACCAGAACACCGGTGGTTAGAGTGGGGTAAAGCATCACGGCACTAGAACAGTTATGAGTCTCTTTCTGCACAAACATTTGCTGCCGTCGTGTCTGCCACATGTGGTGCACACTACATCCATGAGCGTATTTATGCATTGTTCTTTATGAACATATGATCATCTGAACATACGTAAACGTAATCATGCTATCACCATGTGCACATCACACACTAGTTCTTTACTATCTTACGGTGATCCAAGCTAACCCCCTGGGGCCAGACCCCCTCAGTGTCTTCCACCCTCACCCCTTTCGCCTGGTGCCTCAGTTCCAGGTGGCGAGTTCAGTCAAATGGATACATTGCCGGACGCACGTGAGCAAACCCGCCTTCCGCTGCCACAACAGCCCCGCAAGAAAGTTCCATTGTTTCATTCCAGAGTTTCCTGTTTTTCCCTGGACTCCCGAAGAGCAGCCCCGAGGAAATGCAGCTCCGGGAAAATTATGACACGGTCTTTAGATCTTAAGTTTTCTCGCTGCTGCGAGTTCTAATGTTCTTGGGGAAAACTCTTTTCTCAGCTGTCCGCAAATTACCGATTATTACAACCATGAAATGCCTTTAATGCTCCTGTAACTTGTAAACAGGTTGTAAAAGACAAGATCATTTTATTGATTCGTCATTGCCGAGACCACTGAGGGTCTAATAGCCTGTTTTTGGGTAGTTCCCTCATTCCACGGACTGAGACGGTTGCTTACTGGCTGTCTGGCGTTATCAAAAAACTGCTACACATCCAGGACTCGACCAGCACGCCCGTCCAAAACCTAACTCATTATGATAGGCTTAACTCATAACTCTTTTTGACGGTGGTCTCTGAGGCGAACTTCAACACACATCTCCAGCAACATAATGACGTTGTTGGGTCGTCAGCCACGAAGCACCGGAAAGACAAGTGGTTTCCCCTTTAGCCCGGGAGCAGCGGTATCCTCCAAGGCTGAGGGTTCCTGGTGGCCGCCCTTCCCGGAAATCACACAGGAGAGAAGCCAAGATACAACTGAGGTACACTCTCGTCCTCCCAGAGCTGTGCCTGAGGTCCAGCACGAGAAAGGGAGTATCTTACGCTGTTGTGACATACAGGCCACAGACAGATATGAGTGAGGATAACGCAGACACTCGCATATAAAGACGGAGAGACGTACATGTATAAAGACCTGATCACAATCTTTAAGTTTTTAAAAACAGATGGACGACGTGGGCAATGAACTGTAGGGACATTGCAACCAAAGGAAATAACATGAAATCAAGTACGAAACTTGTTGAAAAGGATGTAAAGAAATAATTCTAAAAGAGTGTTGGATGAACAGAACAAAATGACTAAGGCCTGGTTAATGCAGACATCATACACAAATTCAAGATGGTGAATGATAGAGAATGTTTAAGTTTTGAAGCCCCACGAGTATAAAAATCACAGTACAGCAAATAGGTAATTACAGTCAGACAGACAGTTCTATAAAACCCTTCTCCAACACGCACAAACAAAAGCAACCGTCACACACGTTAATTAATTCAACTAACAGGTAATACCTGCTCCCCTACATTAACAGGCACAGAACACACCAACGTCCATCAGAATAACTGCGTTGGAAGTGCAGAGTGCGGACGAAGAAGACAGTTAACAAAGCTACTCTTATTTCTGTGTTTATTCTTAGCACATTTACTCTGATATGCAAAGGTGAAGTTTCTAATGCACTATGATTTTTTGGTTACGGATGGAAAAAAATGTCAAGTAAACAAAACGTTTAAAATATGTTGATACAAGATAACGAAGAAGAAGAAGAAGAAGAAGAAGAAGAAGAAGAAGAAGAAGAAGAAGAAGAAGCAGAAATATGCAAAACCTTCCCCCAAAAGTTGGAGTCCATCCCAAGACATGAGAACTGGGTAAACATTATACTTAAAGTTCCAAGAGACTTGTGCCACAGGAAGTTCTCGATAAGTTAGCAGGATACATTTACCTGATGTCCACATCATGGTGGTTCCACTCAAGCACATTAATATGTATTACAACCAGCCCAACATGTGTACTTTTGTCCTGTCGACTCATACACAAGCATACATGACTTCCAGAGATACTTTTATCATGCCTTTTCCTCCATAATTATGACAGAAGACTTCCCTCTTGCCACACATAAAAATACAACACTCCATCTAGTCACCATCTTACGTCTGGTTAGACAAGTCCCACGCATGTGTGTTTTTCTATGTATAAGCGTTCGTGTAGCTACGTGTACGTGTTTGTATGCGTATGTATGCATGTGTGATTCATTTGTCTAACTTTATACATGCACGTATACACTTAGGTCTCTTCCTGATAGAATCACTGAGCAAGTCCTAAATGGTCACATTGCTGGTCACACATTTAGTAAGCATGACCTGGACCGAGGCCGTAAGTTTGTAAGTAAGGCCGTAAAGTGCGCCCTAAGTGCCTCAATACCAAGTTGCTCTGCTTAACACAGGCTTCCTAAAAGCATCTCCGAGGACATACAGTGTCAAGAGAGATATGACACAAGTTTGAGAATTTATGGTTTTCCCGCTGAAGCCACAGTCCTTAAAGAGTTTTTACGCTGGAAAAAATTTCTTAATGTCTCTCCCAGAACTAATTCGTATTATAAATGATTACCTTTAATGGCTCAAAAACTTGTGAACGAACGGGAAAAGACAATGACCTGGACCGGACGGAAGATCAGGTTATTAATTGGTTATTGGTTGGGCTGGCGAAGCTCTTGAGAGTCTGTCATCGGGTAGTAAACTCGTTATCGTGGACTATAATGACTGCTCACTGACTGTCACATGTCAATACAAGCAATCGACTCGCAAGTCCCCTTCCTCAGGTCACCATGATAAGGCATTCTCACAACTCCCTTCCTCCTGCCACAACGAGTATTGGAAGCGGGCTTTACTTTTCATCTATAATAACATAATGGCGTGCCCTTGTCATCGGTAGACTAACACACATCTTGGCTAAAAAGCACCGGGAACCTATGTGCCGTTTTCCATTAGCTTCGGGACAGAATTATCCCCATCTGGTAAGAGCACAACGGGTACCCCAACCTCCCTAGGACCCACACAGGAGAGGAACTCCATGAGGGACGACCAGTCCGGGAGACTCTGGTCCAGACACTCCCTCATGGAGGTTCCTGTGGCCTAACACGCAAGGATAAGAGAAATTCTGCAGTGATGCTACGAGACCCTAAGTTTCTAGAAGGAGTCAGTGCAATGTGGAAGGGAGAGTTTTCATCTTCTCCAAAGTGGTTGGCATATTGATCAGGGTAATGCAATGAAGACGAAAGGTTGTATAAAGTTCCTGTGAGAGAAACAGGATTCCTTGTACGACCAGTCAGAAGATATGTGCAGTCTTCTCCTCAACGACATTAATGCATGAGAACGTATAACGAAGGTTCTGTCAATATGTGAAATATATACATGCATATACATATGCTTACGTACACACAAATACACACACACACACATATATATATATGCATAGATGAATAAACATATATGTACATGTAATTATTATTACACAACTTCAGGTCCCCATTTATATGCCTCTCGCAGCTGAGAGGCTGCTCTACACTCAGGAGCAGGGAAATGATAATCCCCCATAGAGCAGATTTCTGACGTAGGATATGGGTCAATTCTGCATGCAGACTGTCGAGCGATGAACGCTGTGTCAGCATTGTTCTGATTACAACGTGTCTGACGCTACTGCTGACGGTGTGTGGTGCTGTTGCCTCTGCAAGACTCCTGCTCTCCCTTGTAATCCTCCCTCTTTTCCGTGTCTCCTTTCCTCTCCCCATCCTCTCTAATAATGATCAAGAACCAGCTTAATCAGGCTGTTAATGTAATTTACACACGTTGCATGGCTATCATACTTAACGTATTTGATAACATTATATTCTTTTCTCCAGCAAACATTTTTCAGTTCCATAGAGAAAATGTGCCGTGGGAACCTATGTTGGGGAACCCACGATCCTTCAGCGTCTCCGACCACGCCTCCGTCGTAGTTAATCAGGCTAACGTAGTGGCGTGTGGAGGGCCCTCGAGTCCAAGCCATTAGCGGGGCAATAATCTGCCGATCCAACAGCACCCAGATGGTCTATGATCGGGTTATAGAGGAAGGGGAGTCTGAGCTCTGCGGCCTCGTTTCATCTCGGCCGAGGACGACCGCTGGGAAGGCCTCCTATGGCGTTAACCGGATTGCTGGCAGCCAGGGCCCCAGGGGCTGCCTGAGCTGGGGGCGCTGGTAAAGGCCGACTCTCAGGCCATACGTGTGGCTCATCCTCCTGCCGGCGTCGTCATCCTCGCGTCTTTATGAGCGCTCGACGATACAGAACTGGACAGAAAACAGAGATGGTCTATAGCGATTCCATATGAGAAAAGTCTGGGGTAAACGAACGCTGAAGCGATGCAAATGTTTCAGTTCAGTTTCAATACTTAAACACAATGCAGGATGTAAACTTATCAGAAATCAAGAAAACATCAGTTTCCTACATAAGTTTCCAACCCGCATCTTCATGATAGCTACAGGTTGATTCTCCTTTTTGTTGTGATTTCCTTAGGTCAGCATTATGCCTTGAATAACTCACACCAAAAACGTGAATTCTGTCCAAATTTGACCTTGTATTCTCGATCCATATCAGCAATAAACAAAATATCTTTTCTCTAAAAAAGGCAAGCTGAAATAGTTTACGTGAAGTAATTCAATTATGGATAGTTTGATTACACTACCAGCCCTAGACTCGTTAACGTCATTAGTGCGGTGCCCAGCGGGCAGCACGACGCGCGGGCCTCGGGAACCCCAGCTGCGTTCGTTGCATTCTATTTACAGCAGAGTGGAGTCTGCTGTTACGGTGGTTCAGAGCGACGCCACAGGTGAAGGTGTGAAGTACGTTTGTGCCCAGCAGTTCTGGGACACATCTGTTGAAGGCTGTGCCGATCCATGTCTTGACAGGTGTGACAGAAACTGAAACACGACTGATCGAAGCTGTACTGAGTCCTCTGCCTCAACACGTCGTAGGACACACCAGATCGAAGCTATACCGAACACTGTCCCGAAAGACAGAGGCAGAGCGCTGGCACAGTTTAGACCAGGCGCGCTAAGGAGGAGTCTATCCTCTATGGCCCAGTCATCTGTTCCTGACACTGTCTCGCTGAGTTAGGAAATGGCGAACAGGTATGAAAGAAAGTAATGAAAATAATAGCGATAATCGTGATAATGTAATAATACCATATTCCCTCTTCTTTTGCAGACTGTATGAGTATCTGTGCCAACTGAAATAAATGTTTTCATAATGAGAATATTATGTATGAAGAAAATGATATTGTGTCCATAACGGCTCATTGTGGTCACAGCCGCTTGGATGCTCTGGGAGGCGCTCAAAATAAGCGTCGTTGGTGCTACTGAGTTTGGCACAGGTGCTCAACCGATTGGGGGGCTGACATATGTGAGGGGAGGACTAAGGAAGGGGCGAAAGAGGCCGTCAGCCCTCACTTGGGGAGCAGCGGAGAGGGTGTGTGACGCACCCCACCTGTGAGGGGAGAGGGGGAAGAGAGAGAGAGAGAGAGAGAGAGGGTAAGAATGAGTGAGAGTGATGGTCCTGGCAGCTTGGGGTGTGGTCGGCTCTGATGCCTGGTGGTGTTAACAATATCATACTAATGAGAGGAAAATAAGACGTGAGGGGCGCGTGGAGTACTGATGGGTAGTGATGGGACGCTAACGGTGGAATGAGTAGTGATGGGAGGTAATACTGGGATGAGGGAATGCTACTAGTGAGGAGAATGATAGGACTGAAGAGGAAAGATGGGCGTAGGAAAGGGTGAAGTGGAGAGATAAACGGTGAAAAGGTGCGATACTAGGTGATAAAAGGGGCGTGGGGAGATCTTGGGTGATAAAGGATGATGGAGGGGTGTAGAATGATGAGGATAATGTGGGGAGATAAGGGTGATCAGGGGAGATAAGGGTGAAGTGGGGAATTGTGGAATGACAAAACTGACGAGATGAAACTCGTGGTGATGTAAGGAGATGAGAAAACCGTCAGATGATGTTTCAGAAGAGAAAGAGATGATGTCACAGGTAGTATGTCAAGGGCTTAGGCGGAAGCCAGATTCATTAACGAACACGGTAACGTTATAAAGTTGTCACAGAGCCTCCAAACGTTGCTTTGAAGCCCTCTCTTTGACCCCATCCCCTGCCACCACATAAAAAAAATGAAAAATAAAAAAAATGATCGAGGAATAACAGTCGTAACTTATGTGTCACAACAAAAGAGAAATACTGGCAATATATCAAAACTTGTTCTACACAGTTCTGATCCTTATACATATATTACAGATGTATCAAATTAGCTGTAATATGAAGGGATACCACGAATGGGGAACGGCCCTTAACTTTCCGAGTTTACGAAGTATCAAGTATAGCCATGTGGTCTACTCCTGAACTACGTGACTTATCTATATTTCTAAAAGTCTTCCTTTTTCCATTGCTGAAAATCCCAGTCTCGTATTTGAAAAAGGAAAAACAAATAGTCCACTTAAGAAACAATTCTAATCTGTTGTATTGAAATGAAAAATTATTCTGTATCTTGTTTTCAGGACTTCGTGTGTAATTTAATGAAGTTCCTTTTATCGAGTCGTGTTTTGATTTTCATGATATCAGTGCAGGAGAATTTCCGGGCAAACCTTTGAATGATTTCTGTACAGAGCGGAAGTCTTTTTTTTTCTTTTAAGTCGACGCCACAGTCAAGGAAAAAAGTCCACATCACGGCCTGACCTTAAATGAAATACAGGGAGGATTATGAAAGGGGGAAAAAGAAGAGACAAGGAAATGTATCTACGGATTTTGGAGGGTGAAAAACCTTTCTATTAAAATGTGCGAAGTCACAGTTATAGGGAAGACATGAGAGGTGACAGAGGTCCAAGGCTTTGAGGTGTGCATTTGTGCTCAGCCGAGGGAGGGAGACATCTGGTGGGCCTTCGTCAGGAGAGCGTCGTAAGGGATGTAAATGCACTGCGGTCATTAGTTAATGATCCTGAGAGTATAGTAGAGTTAGTGGATGAGACGCGAGGGGCCTGGGTGATCGGTGGTGAGAAGGATGGAGAGGGAGAGGATTGTGGAAAGACTAGGAGTGGGGTGAGGGATGACCACCGTCAGGAGGCAGAAATATGGGAAGAGAAACATGATTATGACGGGTTCGTGTGGCGCTGAATGGAGGGGAATGGATGGGAACGACATTAAGTCACGGCTTGACGATGTGTTTGGAAAGTTATGAAGGGAATGAGAGGAGAGTGAATGAGGAGTGAGACGCGTGTGTGAAGGTTTGAGGAGGCAATATATGGAATAAGAAAGGTCAGTAGGATCAAGACTGGCTCAAAATGGGATATTCACAAAGAAACAGTCAGAAGAAATGGAAAGGAAGCTCTTGAACAGTACACCTGATGTATGTACCTCAGCCAGATGGATGAAATGACCGTGATGGAAGGGGGAATTGGAACAGAAGGGCTGGAAAGGGTTCAGGGGAGAACAATTTTGTTGGCAGATGCTATATGAAAGCGAGCAACTTCAATGGTCCAAGGTAGAGGGTGGGGTGAGACACTGGTGCCCTACGTCCCAGTGGCTGTACAGTGTCCATATACATACAGGTGAAGGGAAGGTCTTCTCTGGTTATAGTCAGAGGAGAAAGACAAGAAAGGGATATATGAGAGGAATCAGAAGACGGGGTTGCTAATGTAAGCAAATGACACGAAAGTGATGGGTAAAAGAACAGAAAAGAACAGTGACTTGAAATTGAATGTTAAGTCGAGAAAAATGGCAATATTTTGAGAAGAGATAGTCAGATTGTAAGGCAGGATTAGAGAGAGACTAAGAGAGTCTCGATATTAACTTAACTTTGAGAGCAGTGTTCGTGATGTATACTGAGACGGCCCAGTGTCAAAACGGGAAACTTTTCGTTGCCATGAGGAGTAAAAACGTGAGAGCGCAGGTATGAGGAAGTCTGTCGGAAGGAACAGCTTAACCAACCCTGATGTGAGTGAGGGGAAATATGAGAAACAATAACAGTACGACAGGGGAGGGCAAAACTATGGTAATGGATTTTTCAGACACAGGATGTTGAGGCAAGACGAGTTAAATACACTGGGAAAAGGAGACTTTAAAGCAAGTTCTGGGGATGTGGAGAAAGAGGTGAGAGGAAAATACGAAGGATGAACCGCTGGGAAAGTTTGGCTGTGTGGAAATCATGAGTATTGGAAGTATGATTAAGATCCTGCAGATATGAGGGTGGTCCGTCGGAGGAGGAGGAGAGGAAGGGAGACCGAGATAGTGAGGTTGTGAGAGAGTATATTGTGAGGGATATCTCAATACTGGGAGAATGTTTGCAGGGTTAAAGAGGCGTGGGGAAGACTGGGCATGATCACCTTCCCGAATATTGGGAAATAGTGTATCAGATGTGGATATCTGAGGATGACACTAAACTACATTGTTATCAATGTGCATAAACCTTCGCTTGAATTCATATGTAACATGGCAATTGAGTAGCAATATATTAACATTGCGGAGTACCGCTTAACTCTCATCTAACTTTCTAAAATTTGTCTAAGATGTTGATGTCCTTTCATTGTCATGGGCACTTCCTTAACGTGCTGTTATTAGAGTAATCCTTTGACATGTTAGAAAAACTATGATATTCTTAGTGATACAAATGAGAAGGAAAGTTTCACCTCAAACCTGCTACAGTATCATCCGAACTTCGAGACAGACAGAGTAAGAGAAATATAGACAGGTAGACAGACAAGAGAGAAGGAAAGTAACGGGAAAAGGCAGGCATAGAAGAAACAGTTTAAAAGTTTAGCCCCAGGAGCATTACAGCTCCTTCTCCCTCGAAGGTAAAAAACTCCAAGAACAACAGTTCCGAGCAGAGCTTCATGGGTCAGGCCATCAGTAGCTCGCAGGGCTATGCCGCTGGTCTGCTGCAAGTGTTGATCTCTTACCGAACACACTAATGTTCTCCCTTTGTACTAGAAAGCTATTACTTAACACACTTCTGTTCTGCCTGCGCGATGGGAAGTTAACTTATCGCGATTACGTTCTTCCTTGTGTTCTTTCGAAGTAGGTAAGGTCGAGCACCTGTTCTCAGCAGTAATTGAACTTGTTAGTTTAATTGAAGAATTATTATCAAGCAAAACGATATCTTTGTTAACAGTTTCCTGTCTTGATGTATATCGTCCGAGGCCTTGTTCCTGAGTAGGTTCAAGTCTTTCTTCCTTCGAAGTTTAAGCCTTTAAAAGTTGGTCAGACTCTTAACCACTTAGGAAACTCCTAAAAGTCTTTAGTTTAATCTCCTGAAAATTTTGATGACGTTTATAGAAGCTTACACAATCAATAAAGACGAATGTAACTTTCTGACACAAAATATGACACTGGGTTGGCTGGACCCGCCCCAGCTAATTTGCTTTTCCATAGTGAAATTCAGCGAAGATGATCCCATTAACACTGTACCTCGTAACCTACATCAAAACTCCCTGTGTAATGTTCTCCTTTAGCCTGAGTAATGCAAGACTCTTTCTCTCATCGTTGCAACACACGTAATCTATTCTGCGCTGCAAAAAGTAAAAAGGACATGACACAGACCTGTGTCGTTGCTTGGTATGTATTCTAAACCTCTGCAACTGTTCGGTACCCACGGGAAACTCTTCTACTGCCACATAATGTATGACCGGCACGGGAGAATCTCTAATACTGTCATATATACTTAACTTCTTCCACAACAGTAAAGAGGAGAGACGGACGTGTGAATATTCCCATTTTGAGAGCTGAGTTTGCAAGTCACTCAATTAGTTTGTAATCATCTGATACTTTGATTTCCCAATTGGAGGAATTATGAAAATTTTGTCGAACTAATCACAATGACAGAATCAGTATTGTCTGACGAAATCAGCTTTGTAGCGCAAGTCTGATGTTTACTCACAATATTTCCACTTTAAGCTCGACAGCAGCAGAACAGGGCGGGACACAGGGAGAATAAGACACCAAACCTGAATCAATTTCGTCCTTCTTTGGAGGTTATGATTCCCTGCCGTAATACTTACGCAGCTCAGTGGATACTAAAGAAAGATATAGCTTTATAAACAGACAACAATCCACTGCTTACCAAATAATTGATAATCTTCCTGCACCTGTCGGCGTCTGCATAAAAGTTTACTGTAAGTTTTACTCTCTCTCTCTCTCTCTCTCTCTC
>JAUUDW010633020.1:0-11211 GCA_032361385.1 Panulirus guttatus
TGCTTAGTACTCGATTAGTAATTTCCATATTACGACTGATCTTTGCCTAGTGTTACCGCTCCTGCCTACCATATATCTCAGTGTTTGAACAATTAGGTTCCTGAAAATGATCTCTCCTGGTTATGCGATCCTGATGAGATTTGACCTGTCTAGACCCCGTTAACCACCGATTTGAGACAAAGGGTATTCTTTTTTCAGTATTGGAATAGTTATTTCCTTATTGAGGTTAATCATTCCTTAGGGCTGCCTCTCTACACTTCTATCCTTAGGTCCCGGGTTCGATCCTGACTGTTCGAGGATTGTATGTTATATGGAAGTGCGTGTTCATATGCACTATATCGTGTTCATATACCTCACTGCTTTAACGGTTAGGTTTTCAAAAATGCTCTCTACTGGTTGTGTGGGCCTAATGGAAATTGACTTGTCTATATCTCGTTGCTCACCGATTTAAGACGATGGGTATTAGATTACTTAGCATCTGAATAGTTATCTCTCTATTACGGGTGATCTTTGCCTAGTAGAACCGCTCTTCGCCTACCACCCTAAGGTACCGGGTATGATCCTGGCTGTTCGAGGTTTGTATGTTATAACGAGGTGCCCGTTCATATGCACTATTTCGTGTTAATATACATTAGTGTTTGAACAGTTAGTTTCTTTAAATTGCTGTTTGCTGGTTGCGTGAGCCTGGATGGGATTTGATCGGTGTAGATCCCCGTTCCTCACCGACATGAAACGAAGGGTAATCGATTACCCCTTTTACCACGATAAGATCCCTGCTTTGATCCTGGCTGTTCGAAGTTTGTCTGTTATTTGGAAATGCGCGTTCATATGCATTATTTCATGTTCATATACGCACCTCAGTGTCTGAACGACTGGGTCCTCTAAAAGCTTATCTACTGTTTGTGTGAGTCTCGTAGGATTTTACAGTTCTGCACCCAGTTGCTCTACAATATGAGACAAAGGGTATTCTATTCCTTAGTATTCGCATATTCATTTCCCTTTTAGGGGCGGTCATAGCCCAGCGGTACCGCTCCCGCCTACCACATTAAGGTCCCTGGTTTGATCGTCGCTGATCGACGATAGCATGTTATATGGAAGCGTGCATTCAAATGCACTATTTCGTAGTCATATACCTCAGTGTCTGAACAGTTAGGTTCTGTAAAATGCTATGTACTGCTTATGTGAGCCTGATGGGATTTAACCTGTCTAGACCCCGTTAACCACCGATATGAGACGCAGGGTATTCATTTCCTTAGTATTGGAATAGTTATTTCCCTTTTAAAGTTGATCATTCCTTAATGGTACCACTCTCCCCTTCTATCCTTAGGTCCCGGGTTCGGTCCTGGCTGTTGAAGGATTGGATGCTATATGGAATTGCGTGTTCATATGCACTATATCGTGTTGATATACCACATTGTTTTAACGGTTAGCTCTCCACTGGTTGTGTGAGCCTAAGGGGATTTGACCGGTCTAGATCTCGTTGCTCACCAATTCTAGACAAAGGGTATTCGATTATAGAGCATTTAAATAGCCATTTCCCTATTATGGGCGATCTTTGCCTAGCAGAACCGCTCAGGCCTACCACGTTAAGGTCCCAAGTCAAATTCTGGGTGGGCGATGTTTGTATGTGAGCCTTTTGGGATTTGACCGGTCTAGCATCCGTTGCCAGCCGATACGAGGCAAAGCGTACTGAATTATTTAGCATTGGAGTAGTTATTTGCATATTAGAAATAATTTCTTAGCGGTACCGTTCCAGGCTACCAAGCTAGGGTCCCGGGATCGATCCTATCTCTTCGAGGTTTGTACGTTATAAGGAGGTGTGCGTACATATGCACTATCTAGTGTTTATATACATCAGTGTTTGAAAAGTTAGGTTCTCTAAAATGCTATCTGTTGGTTGTGTGAGCCTGGATGGGATTTCACCGGTATAGACCCCGTTGCTTACCGATGTGAGACGAAGGGTAATCGATTACTTAGTATTCGAATAGTCATTTTCCTATTAATGGCAATCATATATAGCCTAGCTTTACCGCTCCCGCCTGCCACACTAAGATTACGGGTTTGATCGTGGCTGCTCGAGGATTATATGTTATATGGAAGTGCGCTTTCATATGCACTATTTCGTGCTCATACCCTTAGTGTTTAACAGTTACATTCTGTAGAATGATTTGGAGGACGTGTGAACCTGATGGGATTTGGCCAGTCAAGACACCTTTGCTCATCGATATGAGAGGAAGGGTATTCTATTGCTTAGTATTCGAATGTTAATTTCCGTCTTTGGGCGGTCATATGGAAGTGCGCGTTCATATGCACTCTTTCATGTCCTTATACCTCAGTTTCTGAAACAGTTATTTCTGTAAAATGCTATGTGATGTCTGTGTAAGCCTAATGGGATTTGACCGTTCAAGCAACCGTTGCACACCGATGTGAGACAAAGGGTATACGAATACTTAGTATCTGAATAGTTATTTCCTTATTAGGGACGATCATAGCCTAGCTGTTCCAATCCCGCCTACTACTTTAATTTCCCAGGGCCGATAGTGACTTTTCGAGGTTTGTATGTTGTAAGGAGGTGCGGGTACCTATGCACTATTTCATATTCGTATTCGTCCGTGTTTCAACGTTTAATTCTTTAAAATGCTATATGCTGTATGTGCGAGCCTAATGGGATTTGACCGGTGTACACCCCGATGGCTACCGACGTGAGACGAAGGATGTTCGATTACTTTGTATTCGAATAGTCATTTCCCTATTAAGGGCGATCATATCCTAGCCGTATCGCTCCCTACAACCACGTCAAGGTCTCAGGGTCAATCCTGGCCTTTCGAGGCTTTAATATTATATGAAAGTGCTCGTTCATATGCACTATTTCCTCTTCATACACTTCAGTTTTCGAAAAGTTAGGTTGTGAAAATAGTATCTACTGATTACGAAAGCCTGATGAGATTTGACCAATCAAGACACCGTTGCTCACCGATATGAAGGGAAGGGTATTCGATTATCTAGAATTCGAATAGTCATCTCACTATTAGTTGCTATCATTCCTTAGTGGTACCGCTCCCTCCTACAACGCTAAGTTCCTAGGTGCGATCCTGGCTGTTCGAGGTTTGTATGTTATATGGTAGTGCGCGTTCATATGCACTATTTCGTGTTCACATACCTTAGCGATTTAACAGTTAGGTTCTCTAAAATGCTATCTGTCGGTTTTATGACCCTGAAGGGATTTGACGCGTCTAGACCCCTTTACCCACCGATAAGGCACGAACAATTTCGATTACTAGTATTCGAATAGTCACTACCGTATTAGGGCAGATCAAAGTGTAGACGTACCTCTACCACCAACCATGTTCAGGTCCCGGGTTTGATGCTGGCTATTTAAAGTTTGTGTGCCATATTAACGTGCGCGTCCACATGAACATTTTTGTGTTCATATACAACAGTGTCTGAAAAATTAGGCTCTCTAGAATGCTATCTGCTTGTTGTGTGAGCCTGTTGAGATTATACCCTTCTAAGCCCCGTTGCCCACCGATATGACACGGTAGGTATTCGATTGCTAAGTATTCAAAAACTCATTTCCCTAGCTTTACAGATCCCGCCTACCACATATAGGTTCCGGGTTCGATCCTGGCGGTTCAAAGTTTATATGTAGGTGGAAGTGCGCGTCCATATGCACTATTTCGTGTTTATACCCTCAGTATTAGAACAATTAGGATCTGTAAAATGCCATGTACTGGTTATGTGAGCCTGATGGGTCTTGACCGGTCTAGACCCCGTTAACCACCGATGTGATACGAAGGGTATTCGCTTTCTTAGTATTGGAATAGTGTTTTCCCAATTGAGATTAATCATTCCTTTGCGTTACCTCTCTACCCTACTACCCTTAGGTCCCGGGTTTGATCCTGGATGCTAGAGGCTTGTATGCTATAAGGAGGTGCGCGTTCATATGCATTATTACATGTTCAAATACCTAATTATTTTAACAGTTAGGTTCTTAAAGATATTATCTAATGGTTGGATGAGCCTGAAGGGATTTCATCGGTCTAAACCTAGTTGCTCACCGATATGAGAGGAGTGTTTTTTGATTTCTTAGTGTTCGAATGGTTATTTCCCTATTAGGCGCGATTATAGCCTAGCCGTACTGCTCCTGCCTACAAAGCTAGGGTCCTAGGATCGATCCTGGCTGTTCGAGGATTGTATTTTATATGGAAGTGCGTATTCATATGCACTATATCATGTTCGTATACCTCATTGTTTTAACTGTTAGGTTCTCGAAAAATGCTCTTTCCTGCATGTGTGAGCCTAATGGGATTTGACCGGTCAATATCTCGTTGCTCAGCGATTTTAGACGAAGGATATTCGATTATTTAGCATTTCACTATTACGGGCGATCTTTGCCTAGCAGATCCACTCCCGCGTGCCATGCAAAGATACCGGGTTTGATTCTTGCTGGGCGAGGTTTTTATGTAAGCCTAATGGGATTTGACCGATATAGAATCCGTCGCCCATTGATTTGAGACAAAAGGTATTGAATTACTTTGTATTGGAATAGTTATTTGCTTACTATGGGCGATCATTCCTAAGCGGTACCACTCCCGGCCACCACGCTGGGTTCCCGGGTTCGATCCTAGCTGTTCGAGGTATGTATGTTATAAGAAAGTTAGAGTACATTAGCACTATTTTGTGCTCATATACATCAGTGTTTGAATAGTTAGGTTCTTAAAATGCTATATGCTAGTTGTGTGAGCCTGTGAGATTTGACCGGTGTAGAACCCGTTGCTCACTGATATGAGACGAAGGGTAATCGATTGCTTAGTATTCGAATAGTCATTTCCCTATTAGGGTCGATTATAGCCTAGCTTTACCGCTTCCGCCTACCACGCTAAGATTCTAGGTTTGATCCTGGCTGTTCGGGGATTGTATGTAATATTGAAGTGAGCGTTTGTATGCACTATTTCGTGTTCATTCCCTCAGTGTTTGAACAGTTAAGTTCCGTAAAATGCTATCTGCTAGTTGTGTGAGCCTGATGGGATTTGACCAGTGAAGATATTGTTGCTCACCGATATGAGAGGAAGGGTACTCTATTACTTAGTATTCGAATATCAGTTTCCTTATTAGGGGCATTCATAGCCTAGCCGTACCACTCCCGCCTACCACCCTTAGGTTTCGTGTTCGATCCTTGTTGTTCGAGGTGCGTATGTTATACAGAAGTGCGCGTTCATATGCACTATTTCATGTTCTTATATCTCAGTTTTTGAGCAGTTAGGTTATGTAAAATGCTATCTACTGGTTATTATGGCCTGATGGGATTTGACCGTTCTTCACCCCATTACCCAACCGAATTAGACTAAGGGTATTCATTTCCTCTGTACTGGAACAGTTATATCCCTATTAGGGGCGATCATTCCATAGCGGTACCATTCCCGCCAACCACGCCAATGTTCCGGGTTCGATCTCAGCTGGTCGAGGTTTGTATGTTATATGGAATACCGTAATGTTATGCACTATTTCGTGTTCATATACCTCACTGTTTGAACAGTTAGATTCTGAAAAAAGCTATGTGGTGTTTGTGCGAGCCTAATGGGACATGACCGGTCACGACCCAGTAACTCACCGATATGAGATAAAGGGCAATCGAATACTTAGTATTCGAATAGTTATTTCCTTATTAGGGGCGATCATAGTTCAGCAGTACCGATCTCGCCTACTAAGTTCAGTTCCCTGGTCGATCTTGGCTGTTCAAGGTTTGTTTGTAATAAGGAGGTGCGTGTACGTATGCATTATCTAGTGTTCATATTCCTCGGTGTTTGAACAGTTAGGTTCTGTAAAATGATTTATGCTCTTTCTATGAGCCTGATGGGATTTGACCGGTGTGCACCTTGATGGTCACCTACGTGGGAGGAAGGATGTTCAGTTACTTAGTATTCGAATAGTCATTTCCCCATTAGGGGCGATTATAGCCGAGCAGAACCGCTCCGTCCAACCACGTTAAGGTCGCGGGGTCGATCTTGGCTGTTCGAGGCTTGTATGTTATATGGTAGTGCGCATTCATATGTACTATTTCGTGTTCACATACTTCAGCATTTTAACTGGTTCTCTGAAATGCTAACTGCTTGTTGTGTGAGCCTGTTGAGATTTTACCGGTCTAAGCCTTGTTGCCTACCGATATGACAATGGGTATTCGATTGCTTAGTATTCGACTATTCCTTTCCCTGTTATTGGCGATCATAGTCTAGCTGTACAGATCCCGCCTACCACATTAAGGTCCCGGGTTTGATTTTAGCGGTTCGAGGTTTGTATGTTATTTAGAAGTGCGCGTCCATATGCACTATTTCTTATTCATACCCTCAGTGTTTTTTTTTTATGTTAGCTGAGACGGCACGGGCAGCTGAGGCCCTAATCAAGTTAGTTTCTGTAAAATGCTATTTGCTAGATGTGTGAGCCTGGTGGGATTTGACCAGTCAAGACTGTTGCTCACCGATATGAGAGGAAGGGTATTCGATTACTTAGAATTCGAATAGCCATTTCCCTATTAGTTGCGATCATCCCTAAGAGGTATCGCTCCCGGCTACCACGCTACGGTCCCGGGTTCGATCCTGGCTGTTCGAGGTTTGTATGTTATAAGGTGCATGTACATATGCACTATTTCGTGTTCATATATGTCAGTGTTTGAACAGTTATGTCCTCTAGAATGCTTTCTGCTGGTTGTGGGAGCCTGATGGAAATTGACCTGTGTAGACCCCGTTGCTCAACGATATGAGACTAAGGGTATGCTGTTACTTAGTATTCGAATATTCATCTCCCTATTAGAGGCGGTCGTAGCCTAGCCGTACCACCTCAGCCTACCACCCTTAGGTCTCGGGTTCGATCCTGACTGTCTGAGGCGTGTATGTTATCTGGAAGTACGCATTTATATGCACTATTTCAGGTTCTTATACCTCAGTGTTTGAACAGTTAGGTTTTGTGAAATGCTATCTACTGGTTATGATAGCCAGATGGGATTTCACTGGTCTAGACCCCATTGCCCACCCTGTAAGACGAAAGGTATTCAGTTACTTAGTATTAGAATAGTTATTTCCTTATTTGGGGCGATCAGTCCGCCGTGGTACCAATCTCGCCTACCATGCTAAGGTTCCGTGTTCGATCTTAGCTGTTCGAGGTTTGTATGTTATATGGGAAAGCACGTTCTTATGCACTATTTCGTGTACATGTACCTCAGTGTTTGAACAGTTAGGTTCTGTAAAATGCTATATGATGTTTGTGTAAGTCTATTGGGATTTGGCCTGTCAAGACCCCGTACCTAACCAGTGTTAGACGAAGAGTAATCGAATACTTAGTATCCGAATAGTTATATCCATATTAGGGGCGATCATATCCTAGTGGTACCGATCTCGCCCAGTACGTTAAGTTCCCCGGTTCGATCCTGGCTGTTCGCGGTTTGTATGTTATAAGGAAGTGCGCGTTCTTATGCACCATTTCGTGTTCATATTCTTCTGTGTCTGAGCAATTAGGTTTTGTAAAATGATATTTGCTGTTTGTGTGAGCCTGATGGGTGAGACGACGGCTGGTCGATTACTTAGTATTCGAATAGTCATCTATTTCCCCATCAGGGACGATCGTAGGTTTGTATGTTATATGTTATATGGATGTGCGCGTTCTTATGCACTATTTCGTGTTCATATACCTCACTGTTTGAAGAGTTAGGTTTTGTAAAATGCTATCTGCCGGTTGAATGAGCCTGAATGGATTTTACCGGTTTAACCCCTTTCCTCAGTGATATGAGGCGAAGGGTATTCTATTACGTATTATTCGAATAGTCATTTCCCTATCAGGCGCGATCATAGCCAAGGGGTACCGCCCCCACCTACCAGGCTAAGGTCCTGGGTTAGATCCTGGTTCTTCAAGGTATATATGATAGGGGGAACTGCACGTTCATATGAAGTATTTTGTGTTCATATACAACAGTGTTTGAACAGTTGGGTTCTCTTAAATGCTATATTCTTGTTGTGTGAGCCTGATGCGAACTGACCGGCCTAGACCCCGTTGCCCACCGACATGACACGACCGGTATTCGATTACTTAATATTTGAACGGTCATATCCCAATTAGGGGCAATCATATTCTAGCCATATCGCTCCCTCCTACCACGCTATGGTCCCGGGCTCGATCCTAGCTGTGCGAAGTTTCCATTCATATGGAAGCGTGCGTTTAGATGCACTTTCTCGTGTTTTAATTCTTCAGTGCTTGACCATTTAGTTTTTGCAAAATGCTTTCTCCTGGCTATGTGAGCTTGATGGGATCTGACTGGTCTACACCCCGCTCCTTATCAATGTGAGCCTAATGGGATTTGACCGGTCAAGACCCCGTTGCTCACATATATAAGACGAATCGTATATCGAATATTTCGAATTCGAATAGTCATATCCTTATTAGGGACGATCATAGCCTAGCCCTAGCGCTCGCGCCTACCACGCTAAGGTCCCGCGTTCAACCCTTCCTGTTCAAATACTAAGTGACCCCGTTGCTCACCGATGTGAGATGAAGCGTATTCGATTACGTTGTATTCGGATTGTCAATTTCTTATTAGGTGCGATTATAGCCTAGCCATGCAGCTTCTGCTGACAACATAAGTTCCTGGGTTCGATCCTGATTGTTCGAGGTTTGTATGTTATATGTCAGTACGCACTCATATGCACTCTTTTATATTCATAAAAGTCGGTGTTTGCACAAATAGGTTCTGTAAAATGGTATCTGCTGTTTGTGCGAGCCTGATGGGATTTGCCAGGTCTACATCCGCTAGTCATCGATGTCAGACGAAGAGTATTCGATTACTTAGTATTCGAATAGTCATTTCCCTATTAGGGGCAAACATTCAAGGTTTTTATGTTATAAGGACGTTCGCGTTCATATGCACTTTTTCTGTATATATTCATCGTTGTTTCAACAGATAGGTGCTGCAAAATGGTATTTACTAGTTATTTTAGCCTTTGGGATTTGACCTTTGTAAACCGTTCGTCATCGATGTGAGACGAAGGGTATTCGATTACTTAGCGTTCGAATAGTCATTTCCTTATTAGTGTCGATCATAGCGTAGCCATAATGCTCTCGCCTACCTGCTAAGGTCAAGGGTTTGATCCTGGCTATTCAAAGTTTTTATGTTGTATGTAATTGAGCGTTCATTTGCGCAATATCGTGTTCATATACGTACCTCAGTGTATGAACAGTTGGGTTCCGTAAAAGGGTATTTGTTGGTTAATTGAGACTGATGGGATTTGACCGGTCTACACCCTGTTGCTCACCAATGCGAGACAATTGGTAATCGATTGCTTAGTATTCGAATAGTCATTTCCCTAATAGGGAAATGACTAATGGGATTTGACCGTTTCATATCCCGTTGCTCACCAATATGAGTCGAAGGGTATTCCATTACTTAGTATTAGATTAGTCATTTCCGTATACGAGCTATCTCTGCCTAACGGTACCGCCCCCGCCTACCAGATTAAGGTCCCGGATTCGATCCTAGCTGTTCGAGATTTGTATATTATATGTAGGTGCCCGTCTACATGCACTATTTCGTTTCCATATACCTCAGTGCTTGAACGGTTAGGTTCTGTAAAAATCAATATACTGGTTATATGAGCCTGATGGATTTGACCGGTCTAAACCCAGTCGCCCACCGATGTGAGACGAAGGATATTCATTTACTTAGTATTGGAGTTATAATTTCCCTATCATTTGCCCTGATTCGTTATCGGTACCGCTCCCGCCTACCACGGTAATGTCCCGGGTTCGATCCTGGCAGGTCAAGCTTTGTATGTTGTATGGAAGTGCGTGTTCATTTGCACTATTTACCGTTCATATGAACCTGGTTGGATATAACCAGTATAGACCCAGTCGCTCACCGATAAGAGACGATGGGTAATCGATTACTTACTATTCGAATAGTCATTTCCCTGTTACGGTCGATCTTTACCTAGCGGTACCGCTCCCGCTTACCATGCTTAGGTCCCGGGTTTGATCCTGGCTGATATAGATTGTTATGATATATGGAAGTGCAAGTTCATATGCACTATTTCGTGTTCATATACGTACCTCAGTGTTTTAACAGTTGGGTTATGTAAAAGGGTACCTACTGATTGTGTTAACCTGATAGGATTTGACCGTTGTACACCCCGTTGCTCACCGATTTGAGACAAAAGGTATTCAGTTATTTAGTATTCGTATATTCTTTTCACTTTTAGGGGTGGCCATACTCTAGCAGTACCGCTCCTGCATACCAGCTAAGGTGTCGTGTTCGATCCTGACTGTTCAAGGTTTGTATGTTATATGGAAAGTGCCCGTGCATAGGCACTATTTCATATTCTTATGCTTCGGCGTTTGAACAGATATGTTCTGTAAAATGCTATCTACTGGTTAAGTGAGCCTGATGGGATTTGGCCGGGCTAGACCTCGTTGCCCGCGGATATGAGACGAAGGGTATTCGATTACTTAGTGTTGGAATAGTTATTTCACTATCAGGAGCGATTAATCCCCAGCGGTACCGCTCCCGCCTACCATGCTAAGGTCCTGTGCTCGATCTTACCTTTTCGAAGTTTGTATGTTATATGGAACCGCCCGTTCTTATGCACTATTTTGTGTTCATATACCTCACTGTTTTCAACAGTTACGTTCTGTAGAATGTTGTTTGTGAGCCTGAGGGGATTTGACAGGTCAAGAACCCGTAACACACCGATGAGAGACGAAGGGTATTCGAATACTTAGTTTTCGAATAGTCATTTCCCTACCATGGGCTGTCTTAGCCTAGAGTTACCGATCCCGCCTACTACGTTAGGACCTGGGTTCTATCCTGGCTGCTCGATGTTTGTCTACTGTAGAAAAGTGTAGGTTCACAGGCACTAATTAGTGTTCATATTCGCTGGTGTTTGAACAGATAGGTTGTGTAGAATGCTATATGCTGTTTGTGTGAGCCTGATGGATTTGACAAGTCTACATCCCGATGGTCACCAATGTGAGACGAAGGGTATTCAGATACTTAGTAATAGACTAGTCATTTCCCTATTAGAGGCGATCATAGCCTACAGCAGGGGTCGGCAACCTTTGGCACGCAGAGCACTTGCCTATGGCACGCCACGTGATTCGAAGGAGCAAAGAAAAAAAGTTAAACAACAAGATGATGAGAGAGAGAGAGAGAGAGAGAGAGAGAGAGAGAGAGAG
>JAUUDW010633031.1:0-11210 GCA_032361385.1 Panulirus guttatus
CGGCTCTGGCTCCAACACCCTCCACGCACCCCGCGGTGACTCCAGCACCCTCCACGCACCCCGCGCACACTCCACCACCCTCCCCATATCCACCGCCGACTTCCTCACACCCACCAAACACAACCACTACACCCACAACCCAAGATTGAACTTAGTCATTTCCCAGGTGGCCAAATACAATCGAGTCCGTTGTAAGTGAAATCGACTTCTAGAGTTCTGAGAGCACAGGTCCAGAATCCATTATGGCACACATGGAGCCCATCTTGAAAATTTATGAACCCATTTTTCTGCTCTTACGGCGTCATGGAAAGCAACCAAACGTAGTAGAAAACTTCATGAGTGCACCACTAAAGGAGGCATCGACCATCTGGTTCTCTCGCAGAAAGTGGTTGCCTGGTATGGCTGCGCTGAGGCAGAGGAGTAATACAGGCCCGCATGGGTCTGCCTTAAACACTGCTGTTATATACCCAACGGAAGCATCCTCCCTTCCTTCACTCTCTCTTTATTTCTCGTTTATTGTCTCCAGTCTATACACGATGGGGACAACACCTTTCAATGCCTCGGTTCCGACCATGCCTGCACCTCAGGCCATGTTTGGTTGCTTTCATGATATTGACAAAAGACTGATACGCTCTCTTATCAACGCGACCGCTACTCGAAGTCAATAATCAACTGGATCTCCGCTGTAAGTGAGCGTTTTGTTGGCTGTTGGACCACGCAGTGATCGTGTACAGGCAAACAGGACTAACATACCCGCAGCCAATACCAATGTACTCACGGAGAGTACTAAAGACTGTACCTGATACTTGGATACAGATAACTGTGCATAGCCACTGCTGGTGCCTGCGAAGGTAAACACTTACTTTACCTATATATTTTTTTGGGGATTAAGAGCTTCACTCTGAATTCAAAACTGACGGATCAGATATTATGGGTGCTAATTATGACAAGTGTAGTTTTTATAATAGATTAGAAAGTTGCATCCAGTTTAGGAAAATAAACTGTCCTGATATGGTTTTTTGTAAATGATTGAGAATACTTTGGCTGGAACTGGATGACATATACGGACTCCTTCTGCGCACGTGGTCACATAATTTGCTGGGATATTTGGTCATTTTCCTACCGGAAGAGATGTTAGGTTGGATAAGGTATAAGAGAATTCTATTCATACAATAGAGCAATAGGATCCTGTTAGGTAAATTACCCAAACTAGCGCGGGCCCAAAGCTGAGTGCAAATCATAAACCCTGACTGACAAGCGAGTCCATAGTATGAAACGTTATGAAAACGTACATTTATCTTGCGGTAACACACCCGTGTTATCTAGGTCAGCTTCTTAATGAGCAACCTAAGTCTAACCTAAACTAATCTCTCAAAATGATTTATGAAAATCACGAATTTAGTGTTATCCCCGTATGTTCATCATTCAAAATCTTCGTTAGAAAATGTTTTAGGTCATTATATTTGTTTCCTTTTTCCACAAAATTATCCTTCCATTAACTGATTAAAACAATCATATTCCCTATAATCATTACAAGAGTATTGTTTGTTCAAGGTCCACCTCGACTGAAAATAGATATCCTTAAGCTTATTGGGTCGCTAATCAACATCTTACAGTTTCATTAGCTTTATATACAGAGATCGAAGTAGTAATTCTTCTCACCCACTTCCAAGTTTGCAGAATTTTCCTGCCAGCAGTTATCACAGAAGACACACTTTTATCAATCTTGTGATCGTAGCTCTGCATATTTTCAAAAGTGGTAACTGAAATTTCATAATGTTACCCTGATTTCAATAACATCAGACCCTGCAGTTGCTTCTCATGCTGAGTTAAACAAAGGGTGTGATGAGGGTCCAGTCGTGGCTTAGAGGCCTCTGGCCCACGCCTCCTCAGTAAGAGTTACACAGTTGTCCCACTATGTCGGTAATGTGTTAGTTGCCAGAGTAGCGCTGAACATATCACCACTGAGCATTCATGGACGGTAATTTTAAATCATCTAATTAGGTATAGGAACCCTGTGTCGTTCAGTGCATCCAGACAAAATGACTTACTCTGAGACAATTTCACGACAATGATACAAAGACCCCTGCTGAGAAGTTAACGAATTACATGGCAAGAGTTTTCCCATTACTTGCACGCAGTCAACATATTTATATACAACCAACGCTCGTGTATGTAGCTAAGACAAGGTGGCAAATTATATGTATTTTTTGGTACTAGATACAATAACTTGACCTACTCGACAGCAGTTTCCTGTTTCCTTCAGAGACAACTTTTCATCATTTGGACTCCACAACTATGTCTTCAGATTTTCTGTCTTCCTTCTAACTGTTCTCTTTCCTCTTAATGTTCCTACCTTCCCTCGCGATCAAGTGACTTTCTTCCAGCTGTTCTGTGGTATTTGAACTGAGACTTTCTTTCGAGCTTTTCTAACTCTCTTTTTACCCTCTAACTTATCTTCCTCAATCTTTGTCATTTATTTCTTAGCAACCTTTCTTTATCATTAAACTCTCCTAGATTCATTCAAATTCTACGGCCTTCGTCTCAACACTGCTATCTTCTCATCCCTTCTGGTCTCCTTCTACATTCCCTTCAACTTTCCAACTGGCCCTGAATGGTTTCATATTGACCACTCTATCGTTCTTCTTGTTGCTCAGTGTTCTATTTTCCCCAGCACATATCTTTTCTCCCCAGCACCTAACTTTCCGTGCCAGCACCTTGAATCAAACATACTGCCCCGCACGTGATTTCTTCACGTATTTCTAATGACATCCTACCACACATTTTCATCCCCTGTTCGCCTCACTTTTTTTCTCTGAACCCAACTTTACGTACCATTTTTCCTCAGCGAATTCATGTTATCTCACACGAAACTTAATGAAGTGTACTTTTCTTCCTTAACACCTAACTTTCCTCTTCCGTGTCCAATTTTCTATCTCTTTCGCTCCATTTTCTTTGACCCACTTAGTTTCACTCTCAACTAATATGGTCCTCATACGTTAATCCAATTTTCCTTGGGTGATCTGTTCCTTCAAAGGTAACTCAGTCTTTTCTAGATTGCCCGGTCTTCTCCAAGGAATTCAGTCTTTTTTCCAAGGTAAAGCAGCTTCCTGCAGATGGCACAGCCTTCCTCAGATAGCATATTCGTTTCTAGATAACGCCATGCGCACCAGATTTCGCAGTCTTTCGGATAACTGAGTCTTTCCTTTATTCCCGAGAATCTTCTTTCCTGTGGCAGCGACGTCACCAGGATCATTCTGAGTTTTACCCTTATCACGTTCATGCACTATGATAAACGGCTGCTGATGGATCTTGGCTCATCCATTTCAAAGCCGCGTTGAGCCTCTGATGAAACGTTATAGCTCCTGGCCCTACTGGAACCTACTTATATTGCAGTGATGATTTAGGTTGTTGCCATGATCATCTCGAAGCATCCTGGGTACCTATGGATGCTGGTGAGATCGTCTGTGAATATCACCACTTCTAAAATCACCTGCACTGCTCCTGTATCCTATTGAATAAAGTTGTGAGAAATGAAGTACATGTACACTACTGGTTAAACAGTTTCTGAATCTACCTTCAACCACTGCACCCGTACATATGCTGTGGTAATACAGTCCTTGGAAAATGAATTACTCAACAAGCTCTTCACATCCTTTTTTGGGTAAAAACTAGAATATGCCTCTCAAGTTCGGTCGCTGCACCTAGAATGGCACGAAGAGCTAATAAAGAAGATCCTAAGGATTACAAAAATAATGGTACTAGAATAAAAAGAGCTGAGTTACAGGGAAAGGCTACATTAATCAAATTTGCTTGTCACGGAAGAGAGAAGAGTGAGGAATGACTTGATCACAACCTTTAAGTTTAACCCAGACTCCTGATGCAGAAAGTTAAAAGTTCTTGGAAAGACGTAAGGACAGAACAACCAGAAAACATAACATGAAATTAGATGAAAAGAGAAATGAAATAAAATGTATAGATGTACCTTTATAATCTGAGTGGTGGATGACAGGAACAAACTGATTGAGGCACAATGAATGCGGACAGCATAAAGAAGTTGCTTGATAGTAGAGAACGTTCAAGAGATGGGGCCCCATAAATGTAAAACTCCCTCCTCGTTCAGAACACATAGGTGACATTGTCCCTATCTTCTTGCTAAGTCCACTATTATGAGAATGATAAATTCGACAAACTGTTGTTTGGAAATATCAACATAACTTTCCACTATATGGATTTGGAAATATTCAGCAAGCTGTTTCTCCTAAAGAGGGTCAAGATTGGGATATATTATCGGGTTTGTCTACCACTTTTAAAGCAGCACAAAGAACTAATTGAGATGGCCTAGGTGTGGGTAATATAGATGGTACAAGAATCAAGAGAGCTGAGCTACAGAGAAAGGTGTGAGTGGTGACTTAATCAAACCTTTTTTTAAACCAGATTGATGACACAGACAGTGAATATTTCTAAGAAAGATGTAAAGATAAAATCACCGTGGACAAAAAAATGAAATTAAACAAGAAACTTGTTAAAAAAGATTCATAATGATACTTTTATAGTATGAAAGTGGTGGACGTTTGGAATAAATTGAAAAGACGTGGTCAGTGCGGCTAGCATACAGAAGTGTGAAAGGTTGTATGACAACAGAAAATGTCTAAGAGATGGGGCCCTAAAGTACAAAACTCCCTCCCCGTACATATTGGTAATTGCGCACACAGAGAGCAGCAGCAGAAGCAGGATGCCAGAGCTAGGGAGAAACTTATTTGTAATGTTATTCCTCAGAACCTCCTGTTTACACGTAATGGGGGAATGGTGACACATAGGCGCCCCAGACGTGTTTTCGAGGGATTTGCACCTGAGAACAGTGCTAAGTCATTTCATAAAGTAAGGCAGGATCTGATGGGACAAGTTGTAGATAACACTGATCATGCGGCAGTTACTGGATAGGACATCAGTTACTTTAGTTACTTTATACCATTCACAAATCATGCTATTACGAAAACGAGGTGTTATATTGACATGCATAGCTATCATTACGGAACACAGTAAAAAAAGGAGAGCAACAGTAGGAAAAAGGATATTAGAACTGGACAATCCAAACTAGCGGCAGGGTGGACAACCAGCTTTCGTCCCAAAGCTAGGGTAATATTTCTCTGATTTTAAACCTTAGTCACTTGTGAGTGCATGATAAGACCATTAGCACTAAATAGATAGAACAAGTAAGGTATTGTACGACAAAGAGCAGGAAGACTTGTCAATCGAACTAGGCTTGGCTAATTCTGTCGTTTAACACCAGACAGCCTACATCTGGATACAGCACCAAACCATTGTGGGTGCTGATATTGAAAGGAAAATGAAGAGTCATGCGGATAATCTTGAAAAAGAGAACAAAGATATTGAATGAGAGAATGAGTTTAAGCTGACTGATAAGGCCAGGGTGTTTTGTGAAGTTATGGAAGTCGAGCATTTTGTAGGCTTTCAAGAGAGACTGAAGATACCATTGAGGAGATTAGGAGCTTGACCTGCTTGTAGCACCCATATCATGACTACACAAATCAAGCTTATGTTTACGATACACCACATAGAGGATACGGTGAAGAAATTACTGTACGTTTCTGAGGACCATGAAAAATGTCAGAGAGCACAGAAAGTGGACAGACTGAATAATCCTGCGGTGAAATATAAATGCAAAATAAGATAGAAAAAATTTAAGGGTTTTCATACTCGAACGTACTCATGAATTATCATGTTTGTTGATTTTGGTTTTATTGTGTACCAATGGCTTTCACACGTGTCTGTTGCGTCGCTAGTTGCTGGAGGCTTCGATATTCGGCTAGCACGAATGTCCAAACAAGGAAGAGTTCTTTCGGATATATTACTCTATTAGACTAGTGTAATGCCAATCTTGCGTGGAAACGATATCTAGTATCTATTTCAGTTGTTACCTTAGCGGTCAGAGTCCAATAACAGTTGGTTATGTATGTCTGTTGTCTGTTCTACGACATAAAGTTGTGATAGTCTCTGCAAAGAAGAGGGTGGGGCACATGGCACGACGTGGGTCCTCGTGGATGAAAGAGATACTCTGTCAGCGGAAAAGGTAGAATTATACATAATTTTCTGAAGTTCCACTGATTACCGAAAGGTTCCAAGAGGTAAAGAGTTAATGATTGCAGTAAGTGATAGAAATATTATAAACATTTTAGCAGATTCATCAAAATAAAGAATGCTCTATTGGAGCATAAAACAATTAACTGGTCAACAAAGATTTCGTCCCATGGAAAAAACTATGTTTCTTATGTATTTTTGCACACTGAATCCAAATATGTTCTTCGAATTTTCCTATCACCCATATTTTTTTCCAGCATATTCGCATATCATTACGTACAGTATATATGTACCAGTGCTCTACCGAGCATTTGAGACAAAAACTTTAACAAACACAGCTATTTTCATTGTTTGTGAAGTGCAATTGCTTCTTTCTGAAAGCACAAGCCTATATAAGCACAAGCCTATATAAATGAGTCACCAGGGGATTGCAGAAACACGACTGTAAATGTTGGGATATGCAAACAATGTCCAATCTTGAGTAGCAGTTCTCTGTCAGTTGCAGGCTAGAACCCAGTGTGTAAATAGTGTCTTTTCCACTCTGTTGACAGATTGTGCTTTTGTGTATTCAGGTGTTGTGCTGATACCCCATCCACCATTATAATGACGAGAAACTGTGAAATGGTCCGAATTCTTTCTGCTACATCTGCGGTGAATTGACATTCACATCGAAAAAACGTTCTTTCACACCCCTCATTAAAAAATGCTCTGAGCATTACTCTGGTTATAAAGTGGGTGAACAAGATAAAAGTTGGGCCCCCCATATTTGTTGTGTCAAATGTGCCAGGCTTCTCACAGCTTTGGCAAAAGGTTCACGCCGTATGCCTTTTGCCATTCCAATGGTTTGGAGAGAACCCAAAGATCACCCTTCGAATTGCTACTTCTGCCTGACAAATATAAATGGTGTAACATCAGAATCCAAACATACTGTTAAATATCCTGATTTACCATTTGCTATTAGGCCAGTACCTCACAGTCAGGAAATACCTGTGCCAGACCCTCCAAGAAACATGGCACTGCGTGACAATGAGTCTGGTGATGAGAAAGTAGTCCAAGTAGAAGACAATATGGATCCAACATTTGAAGGAAGCTGTTCTTTAAGTGAACCACATTTGCTAAGTCAAGGAGATCTTAATGATCTCGTCCGCGATTTAAATTTGAGTAAGAAGCAAGCCGAACTTTGGGTTTCAGGTTAAAATGCGGAATCTTCTACAGAATGAAACTAAAGTTTGCTTTTATCGTGATCGCAATGTCGATTTCAAAGAGTATTTCTTCTTTGAAGATGGTCTGGAGTTTTGCAATGATGTTAGTTCTGTTATGGAGGCATTTGGCCACGAATATAGCACGGATGAGTGGCGCTTGTTTATTGACTTATCAAAAGTAAGCTTGAAAGCGGTTCTACTCCACAACAGAAATAAGTTCCCCTCCGTTCCTTTGGCTCACACAGCTAACATGAAGGAATCGTATGATAACATGGAAAAAATCAAGTATGGGGACTTAACTGGAATGTATGTGGTGACCTAAAGGTTGTGGCACTTTTGTTCGGAATGCATCTTGGTTACACGAAGTTCTGTTGTTTCCTCTGAGAATGGGACAGCCGGGACAAGAAAGATCATTACGTAAAGAAAGCTTGGCCAAAACGAACATCACTGACTCCATGGAAGAAGAATGTTATTAAGCCTCCTCTTGTTGATCCTGAGAAAATTTATCTCCCTCCTTTGCACATTAAGCCCAGGTTGATGAAGAACTTCGTCAAAGGGCCACATATTTGAGGAATAAGCTCCTCAGAATCAGTTATGCAAAAATCAAGGAGGGTATCTTTATAGGACCACAGATCAGGAAACTGATTCGAGATGAAAAGTTCGATGAAGAGCTAAATGAAGCTGAAAAATGTGCATGGCTGTCATTTTAGAGAGTTTGCAATGATTTTTTTGGGGGGAATCACAGATCAGAAAACTAACGTGATGTAAAAAATCTATTGACTTCATATAAAGCTCTGGGGTACAATATGAGTCTAAAAATCATCTTTTTGTACTCACACAGACTTTTTCTCGGAAAATCTTTGGGCAGTCAGCGATGAGCACGGCGAAAGATTTCACCAGGACATTTTGGACATGGAAAAGCCGTATCAAGGAAAGTGGAGCCCCTCTATGTTGGCAGATTACAGTTACTGCTAGACACTCGGGAGGGATGTTCCTGGGGCAAAATATAGCCGAAAATCGTGCAATTCTACATTTTAGAGGTAAGTTTTATAAGTGTAATACCAGCCTTATTCATGAATGTCCACTTATTGCAAAATTTTATTGCTGTCACTTAAAAAAACATGCATGTTAGATCAATTCTAAAAACAGATTCGAATTTAGCGTAAAAAGTACTATAAGGTCCACCTATTTCAGTCTGTGGAATAAAAAAATAAGAATGTTGTCGACCAGTGATATTACCCGTCAAGCACGTTTTCTCTGATGTATCGCGAGTTAATGCAGTTTAGTTTACTTGAGCTCTTACCTACACGTTCTCATTTACAAGGTACTAGCTATCCGAGAAAATGGCGCTAGTGACATCTTTCGTCAATTCTTCAAGATAAAGGCAATATGGGAATGCAATACTTCATAAATACACCCTTTTTGATCTAAATTTACTTCAGTTCACCTAGAACGCTGACGCACTATGGATGTAGTTAGTGCGTCCGTGTTTGTACTGTTGTTTTAGACTCGTTTTTGTGCAATGCTACCTTAGTATTACGTTGTAAAAGCTGTTCATATATCACTGAATATAAGAAGAATGGCCAATAATCCAAAAACAACTCCATCTTGTGTTCAGAAAGTGAAGACGTTCAAAAAATGTAAGCATTCAGCTGTTGGTACCATGATGACAAGCTATCTTCACGAGAGGCAGCAAATGGCTCTTATAATACTGAGTTTATTGGATGACACTGACGCAATAAGCAATATTTCGTTGAAATGATATACATGATTTGACGCTAGCTCTGACTACCTAGATGAGACATCGAGACACATAACTCAAATGGGTTGAGTTGTTGCAGCATTATCCGTCGTCATATCTTCATTTTTGCCTTGTTTGCAATGAAATTTATAGGCAGTATAACTGAATAGTCATATTTCATATAGTTGATATAGAAGCAACGCATGTACATGAACGAGTGATAGAAGAATATTTCATCACATCGTGCTTCTATGAATATAGATATCTACCTTTTCAGATAAACTCTAGGTGAGCTTTTTAGGGATAATCTTCTTGAAAAAATGGTGTTTCTGTCTCACTTAGAACCTATTGTATAAGAAAAGATATAAACTTGTTTGGCACTGGCGTGAAGTACATCAAGACACCGAAACCCTGAGCAGATAGGAGTCACCTGGCCTTAGATCCGAGAGCATTATCATGGGTACACGTAAGACAGGAGCCCCCAGGGAAGCCAGCGATGGGATCAGGAAGGCATTTTGTGGATCAATAGTAAACAATAGACAATGAATGAAGAAGAGGAAAGGCAGGAACTAGGTGACGATTCTGAGGCTGAGGAAAGCCAAGAACCAGAAGTTACTAAAGAAGAGCAGAGGTCTGGGTATTCTGAATCAGACAAGCAGAAATAAATAGGATAGGTTCTACATAGTCAGGGAAGGGGCAGTCAAGGAAGCAATTGGACCAATTGACAGTGGACTTGGGATGTCAAAAATCGTTTAGAACATTTGGGCGGCGACAAAAAGACAGATTTTAGATAAGACTAACGATAAAGAGGACTTAGCACGACTGCATGAGATTAAAGAAGAGATTAGCCACTACACAAATGAGGGAACTCCTTTTGATATTTTGGCTAGATGAGAACCATCTTCTGAACAAGATAAAAAAGGAAAGCCAGAGAAATGGATAAAGTATAATTACCCACTTCATACGATGGGCTAATTGATTGCAGGTCCAGAAATATAAGGAGTTAGGAGAATCGGTATGTACAGGCAAGTTGCTTTAGGAAGGCAACTGAAGATTACCTTTCGTATGGAGAAGTGTTAGCCAAGAAGTGCTTAAGCAGGATGATAAACTTAACAAAAAGTAGGAGTTCGTTTGTCAAGAATGACAAACCAAAAGGAGTCAAGCGGGGAGTGCACATCCTCCTCGAAAGCTCAGATTGGGGTGTCTGAATGTGTTTGGATGTAACCAAGATGAGAAAAAAAGAGAGATAGGCAGTATGTTTGAGAAAGGAAACCTAGATGTTCTGGCTCTGAGTGAAACGAAGCTCAAGGGTAAAGGGGAAAAATGGTTTGGAAACATCTTGTGAGTGAAGTCGAGTTGGTGAGAGGACAAGAGCTAAGGAAGGAGTAGCACTACTCCTGAAGCAGGGCTTGTGGGAGTGTGTGATAGAGTGTAAGTACGTAAGTTCCAGATTGATGCGGGTAAAACTGAAAGTGAATAGTGAGAGATGGGTGATCATTGGCGCTTATGCACCTGATCATGAAAAGAAAGATCTTGAGAGGCAAGTTTTCTGGGAGCAGCTGAGTGAGTGTGTCAACAGTTTTAGTGCACGAGACCGGGTATTAGTAATGGGTGATTTAAATGCAAAGTTGAGCAATGTGGCAATTGAGGGTATAATTGGTGCATATGGGGTATTCAGTGTTAAATGGAAATGATGAAGAGCTCGTGGATTTGTGTACTGAAAAAAGACTAGTGATTGGGAATACCTGGTTTAAAAAGATATTCACAAGTATACGTATGTGGGTAGAAGAGATGTCAACTGGCATTATTGGCTTATGTATTAATTGATAGGTGTGTAAAAGAGAGACTTTTGGATGTAAATGAGCTGAGAGGGGCAGCTGGTGTGATATCAGATCACTAGCTTGTGGAGGCGAAGGTGAAGACTTGTAGAGGTTTTCAAAAAAGAAGAGAGAATGTCGGGGAGCAGAGAGTGGTGAGAGTAAGTGAGCTTCGAAAGGAGACTTTTGTGAAGAAATATCAGGAGGGAGTGAGTGCAAAATGGTAAAAGGTGAGAGCAAGTGAAGTGAGGGGAGTGAGGTGAGGAATGGGATGTATTTAGGGAAGCAGTGATGGCATGTGCAAGGGATGCATGTGGCATGAGAAAGGTGGGAGGTGGGCAGATTAGG